>CBVK0101727201.1:0-12281 GCA_900067695.1 Picea abies | reverse complement strand
CGAGACATGATCTCCTAGTTATCCCTAGATATCGGGGATAACACAGCCTTATATACTTTGTATTTTTCTCTCATAATTCATTAGATAATAGATTAGAAATTTGTCTTTTGTATTTTAGTACATACAAAGTTACAAACTGCTATATAATATATATGCAAAATGCAGAGCTGAAACCTGAAACGAAATACTAAAGACAGATTTCAAATCTGTTATCTAATGAATTATGAGAGCAAAAAACAAAGTATATAAGGTTGAAAATACAAAAAAAGTGCAGACAGGTTTCAAAACTGCAATTTTACTATGTAGTATGGGCATTTTAAAATTTAAGAGAGGGTTTTGATTGTTGCATATTTATTATTTGCATATTTGTTGCCATTTCAATTTTACCATGGCCTCAAGAGTGAAAGACCCTGCATGGAAGCATTGTGATGTTATTGATGATGAGATGTATTGCAAATATTGCATGAAACACATAACGGGGGGAGGGATTCATAGGCTGAAACAACACTTGGCTGCTGTAAGAGGCTGGGTTAAACCATGCAAGGCATCTTTGGAAGAGATTGGACAGATTAGATTGGAGTTGCAAAGTCAGTTTGAAAAATTTGATGAAGACAAGGCTAAGCAAAAGGAGATAAATGATAAAATGCAATGAAAGCAAATGTTGGTTTTGAATTTGAGTTTGAAGGCTCTTCCTCTGTCTCATCTACCAATGTTATGGACCCCTTCCGTTATATTCCTCCTGCTCTTGAAAGGCAACCCAAAAAGAGGAAGAACATTAAAAATTATTTTACACCTTCCCCCACTGCTGCTAGTGCCTCTCAACCAAGTCAAACTCAACCCACCTTAGATACCCATTGGAAGAAGCAATACAAAGATGTTGCTTTTGAATACATAGCTATATTGTGGTTTGATGCAAATATCCCCTTCAATGTTGCTTGCTCTCCTTCTTACCAGCCTATGTGGGATGTTGTTGCTGCTGCACGAAAGGGCTTCAAAGGCCCTGCGTTGCATAACTTGAGGGGATCTCTTTTGCAAAAAGAAGTTTCATCCATACAAGAATACTTGAAGGATTTTAGAGATTCATGGGGTTGTACCATCATCTAATGGAAGGAACTGTACAATAATAAATTTCCTTGTCTCTTTCCCTCAAGGAATCGTGTTTTTGAAATCTGTTGATGCATCTGATAAGGTGAAAGATGCAAACCTGTTATTTCAGCTGTTGGATGAGATTGTTATATTAGATGCAAACCTTGATCTATGTGGTGGTGTAATCAAGTAACCAAGATAGGAGGCCGTAGACTTGATTTATTCTTGCTACATGATTCCTTAAGGCTGCTAGGGAAGCCTCCCTTGTGTTGGATCTCAATCCTTCACTAAAACGAGGGAACTAATTGCTTAGGTGACAGTGACAAGTACTTCCATATGTTACACTTTTCAAGCATCTTGTGAAGGCTTTGCACAAGTGCTAGATATTGTGATAACAATTTACTCGACCCATAAATGCTCATAATCAATAGAATCCAGAATTCCTTTGTTGCATGCAATGACACAGGTTCAACATCTTGATCAACATTGAAAGTCTGTCTTTATAAGAGCTTTGATACCATGTTCGGTAAAGAGGGTATATTCACACAAGTTGAACACCTTAAGACAACCACTCAAGAAAACATATCAAATATCGATACACCAGTGTATTAAATGGTTAAATTCCTCTAAAAAGGAAACAATGCACGACTCCAACCAATGCAATGACTTGAGGCAATATATTAATGCAAAAAGAAAATAGTTTACATAAGAATCTCACAATTGATCATCAACAAATGACTCTCCATGCTATTTAAATAGAGATCATGGACCAATCGGGTGTCAAGCCACATCAAGTGCCATTAGTATTCAAGAGAAGATGAACAGTTGTATCGCTTTATGTCTAGAACATAATTGTGATCATTGGATTAGATAATTACAAAAGCACACTAAAGAAACACTCTTTACGTAAAGACACATTAGACCAAGTTGATCTTACCCAACTCCTAAGTGTCTAAATATCCTAGTTCCTAACAATAAGGAAATTTGGTATTAGAGCTAGATTCTGATCTGGCTTTTGGTCACATTCAAACCTTTTCAAAATTTTTCTGATCCTCAGGTCTTTGACCACAATTAGAGTTTTGGCCATTTGAAGTTCATAATTCCCTCGAAGAACAAAGAAAACAACCCCAAAAGAATATTGGGGATTGATATCCACAACACTATTTGCTGGTCTACATAGTTGCGGTCGCCAGTTACCCAATCAAAACAGAGACACTGTTGGAGCCATCACACTTGTTAGGATATAGCTGCTGTTGCACTTGTATTAGTTACCAACAAATCCATTTATGTGGTGTTAAAACACAGTAAACAATTGATCGAGAAAATATTCACTGGAGGAGGAATTCACTGTAAATACCAATTCCATGGGTCAATGCGATATGCTTAGTAGAAACATCTTTGTGACGTCGTTTTGTGGGGCAGGGCAACTTAAGAAAAACAATACTTCTTATAGACTGGTCAAATAATTAAAAAAAATCAAGTTTCCATTGTAGTACTTGTGAAGAAAGGATACGGTTTTAGAAATCGTAGTTGGTTATAATCTGTCTTTTTTGGAGGTAGTTGTTAAGCATAGCCGCCATTTTAGAAATTCACCAAAGATCGCGCCCATTGAAGGTATATTAGTTGATATCTTAAAAAATAGAATAATAATAAATTAATTATTCCATATTGATAGATCATTATGTCACATAGTACCAAAGAATAATAAATTCATGTTGTTTGTATTAGAGTTGCCATTTTTGGTACCAAGCCGTATGGATTTTTAAAACAAAAGTAATTAAACCAACCATCTCGATGTACTCGCCATTGCAAGATTAAGATATCACTATGGTTGGGTGAATTAATCCTAATTAAAGTTAGGTCAAAGTAAAGGGTTATTAAATCATATTGAAAGTTACAAGACATAAAAGGCAAAAGAATATTTAATATCTAAGTACCATGAAACATCATTATTTAGGGGAACTAGAGTTATAATTAAAGGAATAATTAAAGTGTCCAACTATTTAAGCTCGACAAAGTTTTTTTTTTCTTGAAAATGGATTATATTAAAAATAAGGAAAGCTTTTGTACAAAGGTCTCCGAACCTCGTGCTTCGGATTATTAACATTCAAAGGGAGTATTCAAGAAAAAAAGATTAACATCAGTATTGGTGTGAACTATAAAGAAAGTTACATCAACGTGGACTTTGCCTATTGTTTATTAATTTTAGAGCCAAGTATGATTGAAAAGAAAGGCACTTTTGGCGATGAATATGAAATTAAGGACTTACAAGTAACAATTGATTGTTATAAATACATATCTCAATTCAATGTTAAAATTGTGTATAAAAAAGAGGTGGACAATTTTTTTTGTTTGAAATATTGGGTAGCTTCAAGAGAAAAAGTTTTTGACATTTTCTTATAAGAAGAAGATAACATCATGGGACATTACAATGAAGTCATGCTTAGAAACTCCTATATTATAAGACCTTAAAGACATTTCAAAAATTATCATTTATGATACTCATAAGACAATACAAAAGATGCAAAAGAATTTGACAAAGTTAATGTAGATAAAGATGAAGAAATTTATTTGGCAAGTGTCGTGATATGAAGTGTTATGTTCGATTAGGTTCTGAGTTCAAATCACCCTAATTCACTCATGCATGCGGAAGGAGCATATGTATGCCACCTAGAGGTTATAGTGGTAGTGGTCAGAATCGACCCCGTGTCACGCGAGTACGAGACCGGCCAGTTGTCGATTCCACCAGTCATTAAAAATAAATAAATAAATGTATTTCATTAAGAATCATAGTCAAAACTTGATTGCACAAATTAAGATGTTAAAAACTGATTAAAAAAATCACAATAAGAAACACCAAAGCAATGTACCAGAGAGATAACATTAATTGATAAAAGAAACAATCACTGACCCCATTGAAATAGAAAATTTGAAGTGTCGTGATATGAAGTGTTATGTTCGATGAGGTTTTAAGTTCAAATCGCCCTAATTTACTCGTGCATGCGGAAGGAGCATATGTATGCCACCTGGAGGTTATAGTGGTAGTGGTCAGAATCGACCCCCTGTCACGCGAGTACGAGACCGGCCAGTTGTCGATTCCACCAGTCATTAAAAATAAATAAATGAAGAAATGTATTTCATTAAGAATCATAGTCAAAACTTGATTGCACAAATTAAGATGTTAAAAACTGATTAAAAAAATCACAATAAGAAACACCAAAGCAATGTACCAGAGAGGAAACATTAATTGATAAAAGAAACAATCACTAACCCCATTGAAATAGAAAATTTGTTAGATGTAAAATTCCAAACCATGGAGAAAGAAGCCAATACATATCCAATTGGCATCACATCCTAAAGATTAAAATACAATTGAAGCAGGGATATCTTCAAATGATGAAGTAAAAACAATGGAAATTCCAAGTATCTCTATCAATAAAAATTTAAGGATCAACAAAGTGACACAAGTGTGCAAAGAAAACATGCTACCAAAAGTGAAACAAGAAGGCACTTCAAATATGGTAAGAAAAATTCATATTACAAGGATGTATTCTTGACATCCTAATCACAAAAGTCAATACTTTAACAAGTCAGTGTATCAACATTGTTTGGAACAAAGACAAGATTTAGACTATATTATGAAGGATATTAATTCTAGTACAATTTATTCTCAAAGTAGAAGTTGTCTTGGGAACTACAATACAAGAAGTTGTTTTCAAGAACCTTATAAACACACAAAATTCAATACTTTAACTAGTTAGTGTATCAACATTGTTTGGAACAAAGACAACATTCAAACTATATTATGAAGCATACTCATTCTAATACAATTGAGTGTCAAAGTATAAGTCATCTTGGGAACTGCAATACAAAAAGTTATTTTCAAGAACCCTCTAAACACACAATCCCACAGAAGATTGAATTAGGGTGGTTAAACCCTTTCACTATTCAACAATTATACTCAACGCTTAGAAAATCATATCATTTTTTATTGTCAACCCTCACAACTTCAAAGAACAAAGAATCATGAGAAGTAGTTACAAGTCATAATAAAATATAAAACTTTACCATTAATATGCTTTGAAGACAAAGCATTTCTAAAAGGGAAGGCAATGTTGTGTATATAAAAATAAGTATTATTCATAAATATATATTACCTAAACTATGTCAATTCGGTTTAGCTCGGGTGGTTGAGAGGAATGAGTGTTATCCTCCCCACCTTGATTCAGTTTTCGTAAGTGCCATGTTGAGCTCGTAACGATTTTATTGTTGTAATGGCTTTGAGCCTTGTTGTTGACCAAGCTTGTCCCTTAAATATTCTAAGGTTTACCCTAGGTACCATCCTCGAAATGAGGGGAAGTACTCGAGGGTTTTCTCCAAGCTTTGTAACCTATAAACACACACACACACACACACATATCATGGCTACCATCTTCAAAATGAGGGGAAGTACTTGGGGGTTTTCTCTGAGCTTTGTAACTAGGAAAATATGTGTGTATGTCTATGTGTACCTAAACTATAGGACTTAGGATATTAATTATTAAAAGGTGAACTACATAAAGACATAGCTTTACCTGAAATGTCACTTTGAGGACTATAAATACCAAGGCTACTCATCATTGTATATCATCTCTCATATTACATATTCAATTTAATATTTTAATCTTTATGGATTCTTTTATGTTATCATGTTTATTTGAGATCTTTATTTTATGAACTAATTTATTTATATCCCCGAGGGTTTATTACGAGAACCAAATAAACTCTAGGTAGGGTTACGGTACTAAAAACATGATCTCCATAAACATTGAACGATATTATTATTGAATGGTACACAATTACAATGATGGTCCTTGCTCTTATAAAGAGTTTGAGAGACCAAAACCCTAAGAGATGAAAACCCTAATATTTTAACCTAAAGTCACTAAGGTGACTTTATTACATGGGTAAGCATTATATCTCTACTACCTCTCCCCATAAGGCATACAGTGCTAAAAAAATAACAAACTAAAATCAAATACATATACTAAATGTAAAACATATAAACTGAACATTAAGCATTAGTAACATCTTTTAGAAGCTTTTTCTTTGAACATAGTTCTCGGACCATTTTGAGGTCCATCAAGCTTCCTCATAACCCTCATAATGTTGTAGTTGTTGAGTTAAATTCCCGAGTTCCTGGATTCCACCTCCCCAAACTCTCGAATCATGAATCTCCCAAAGTCAATTACTAGACAACAATCCACATGTATGTCACGTAACCTCACTAGTAGATTGTAATCCACATGAATGTCTCTCCAACTAATGAGGGATCTTTCCTTAGATCCACAACTTCTTAAATAACTAGCCTGAAAGAATCCATTTTGAGTTGTTAATTGATCCCTTCCTATCTTCAAAGCGTGAGCTTCCTAAAATGCATAAAATCCCTTTTCTTCAGTAGATTCTTCACCATTGTCAGCATCCAGTGGATCTTCAATCATGGCTACACTCGCTATATGTTGTCTATCTTTGAAATTTCCTTTAAGAACATCATTGGCTCATTGTCTACAATTCCAAGTTGTATGACCCAACTTCTTCCAATAGTGGCATTATATTTCCTCTTTATCTTTTGTTGATCTATTGTGATGGTTTCTTGCATAAAATGCAAGTTCTGATTGTCTATCACCTCCAGTGGTTCTCTTTTCTTCTACTAGAAATGTTGCAATCATTTCATCCATACGTTGTGAAGATAGTCGACTCAGGGTAAAGATAGCATTATTGTATTTAGGAGGAAAATTGTTCATGATAATAGCCTTGGAATCCCTTGCATAAACTACTACCTTGACTTCTACAATTTGTATAATAATATATCTTAGATCGTTTACGTGACTTGACATTGTGGCTTCAGCTAGCATCTTAAAGTTGAGTAACTGTAATTTCAAGGAAAAAATTGTATTCATTGCTTTTGCTTCAAATAACTTGTTGAGGTTTTCCTAGATCTCCTCGGATGATTTTTCAAGATCTACATGATGTATCTCTAAATTTGAGAGGGAAAGGCCAATAATGGTTTTTGCCTCATCATCTCTACTCTTCCATTCTATCAACTGGTTTAGATCTGCAGGTGTTTCCTCGATTCCTTTGATAATTTCCCAAAGGTTTTTATTCATTAATTGCATATGGATATTCACTTTCCACTTATAGAAATTGAAACCCAAGTACTTCTCTAATGGCATCTCCATTATTGATCAGATCTAATCTTTTTTCCACTGCTAAAACAAAATTACCACTGGAAATAAAATTTTTGAAACTAAAAAAGAAAAACTCATAGACTCTATTGGTGTATGGTTGCATGCATGTTGATGTACGATTTTCGCAGGGTGGTGGATGGATAGGTAGAACATATGATTTATGGATTCTCTATGGATTTTTGGTAGTTGTACAGCGATTTGGAGGCTATACAATTTGTCTTGGCAGTTGTACGCTTGATCACGGGATGCAATTTATGTATGACGGTTGCTACTTATAAATCCATACGATGGCGTCTCCACATTCTATGGTTTCCTAGACCAAAAATGTGGTTACATCTTTACTCAGGCTACAGCTCAATTAGTGGCTCATAAAAAAAACTTGGCAATTGCTTCTCAATGAAACGACATCTCTCTTCCCTTGCAACAACAGAAAAATATGGCATCTTTAGACTTCAACGAAACGATGGTTGATGTAGGCTCTTTAAATCAACATTGAATGACTAATCCTAGGCATTCTCCCGCTCTTATACCATATTAAAAGAACCAAAGAAACCTTAGGTATGGTTACGATACCGAAAATACGATCTCCATAAACACTAAATGATATTATTATTGAAAAGAGATTGAGAGACCAAAACCCTAAAAGATGCAAACCCTAATATTTTAAGCTAAATTCACTAAGGTGACTTTATTACATGGGTAGTCATTATATCTCTAATAGGGTTAGCTCAAGTGGTCATGAGCCACACATGAGATCTTATCTCTCCTCCAAAGTTGGGGAGGTCATGGGTTCAACTCTCTTGATGCCCCTAGGGTTATGCTCTATAGTTAGGGCCAACAATTACCCCATTTACCATCCATGGATCATAGAGAATGGATCATAGAGAATTACTCGAAGGGTTTTCAAGGAGGGTTTCCTTGAAAAAAAAAGAACTAATTTGTTAATGTCATATTCAAGAAATTAACCTTATTCATTTAAAAAATGTATCTCTATTGCTTATAAAGATGGTATAAAATATTATAAACTTTAGAGTCTAATAACAAAGAAAATTGTTTACAATGAGGATGTAGTATTTAGAGAGGTTAGAATCATTCCCAAATAGGAATTTCAACCAATGGAAAAAGAACCAAAAATAGTGGAGTTTGAGTTAGAGGGTGAATACAATGGAAAAAGAACCAAAAATAGTGGAGTTTGAGTTAGAGGGTGAATAATATAACTCAACGGAAAAAGATGAACTAGAAGAGGAAGAACCTTAGAATCTAGCATCGAGGAGATTGATTTAGGAAATATGGCAACCAAAAAGGTACTCCCCACTTGATTTCATTATAGTTTTGTTCTATCTATTATTGATGATGATACTAGAACTGTTAAGGATGTAGTGGATTCAAAGGGTAGTAACCTCTAGAAGAAGTTTGTGGTTGAAGAAATGAATGTTTTGGATAAAAATGAGGCTTGGGACCTAATTGAATTGCTAGCGAGAAGAAAACTTGTTGGTCGCAAATGGGTGTAAGTTGAATGAATAAGGTAAGGTACATAAGTGAAAATCTCACCTAATAGTTGCTAGGAAAAATACATCCACACTAAACTTGGTAGGAAAGAGAAAACATATTTAAACAAGAAAATAAATGACAAGCAAAGTACAAAGATATTTTACCCTGGAAACCCAAACGGAAAAACTAGCATTCCTTGAGCATATTTCTCCTTGTTGTCTTATTCATTCATAATAAAGAGTTACATGACTAACCTGTTGTCTTATTCATTCATAATAAAGAGTTACATGACTAACCTTGGTCTATACCTAAGACACAATCACCATCATGCTCTCTTTCTTTACACGAGAACAACCCTGCATCCAATCTAGCTTACACCTACATGACCAACAACATCCTATTAAAGGATTCATCAACTTAATACAGTTAAAACATGTCTTATTTATAGGTTTTATAGTATTAAAAACGCTAAATCACGGTGCCCAAAAATGGTTACAGATCCACGCAGATGATTAGTTGCAAATCCCATGAATCTCAGGATTCTATGATAGACGACAACTAGTCAGTCTTCAGTGGGTTGCCACTCGACCTCTTTTCAGTTAACCTTTAAACTTGTTCATCAATCACTTCAACTTCCGACTTCCCGACCGATCACTTCGACCTCGACTTAACCATCAATTCAACTTAACATTTTGGTTGATCCTTCACCTAGTCGATCCACCTCGACTAGACAGTCGGATGATTGTTCTATCACTGCAAAGAATATAACAACCCAGGGACATAGGGAAGCAATGACCATTGCCTCTCTACACCAAGAGAACTTCAAAACACTCACAAATTTGTCAAAGAGTATGTTATGTTTTCCAACGTGACTACTTTCTCCAGTAGCACCTTGTTTCTTTCCACCATGTCTCTCACGAAATGGTATTGTACATTAATATATTTTGTCTTGGAATGGTACGTTGGGTTATTTTCCATAAATATTGTGCTTTGACTATCGCAATTTATCTTCATAGCCCTCTTCTCAAACTCAATCTTTGAACACAGTTATTGCACCCATATTTTTTCTTTTCCTCCATGAGTGGATTTCATGTATTCATCTTCTATTGTCGACAAGGTTGTGACTGCCAATCACTTACTCATACAACGAATCGCTTCACCGAACGTATTGAACACATATCCATTGGTCAAACTTCATCGATCTAGATATCCAACCAAGTCGGCGTCAAAAAATCCATGTACACTTACTTCACTGTCAGCTTCATGATTCCCTTCGTAGAATATAGCATAACATTATGTGCCATGCAAATACATTAACACTCTCTTGATAGTTGTCAAGTTCACTTTCCCAGGTGTCGACGTGTATTTATTCAACACTCCCACAACATGAGAAATGTTTGATCGAGCACATACCATCATATACATCATACTACCAACAACACTTGCATAAGGAACATGTGCCATGTCCTCTATTTTTTCTTGTGTCTTTGGACATTGTTTAGCAGTTAGTTTTTCTCCCATGGGAATTGGCACCTTGACAGGTTTGTAATCTTGCATGTTGAAATGCTTCAATATTGTTTCAATGTACTTTCTATGGTTCAACCAAAGATTTCTAACTATCTTATCTCTCTTGATCTTCATGCCTAGAATGAAGTTTGTTGCACCAAGATCCTTCATGTCAAACTTGGAGGATAACTACTTCTTCACCTCCTTTATTGTTTCCATGTTGTTTCTAACCAGCAACATGTCGTTGACATACAATGCTACATATATGAAAGATCCACCTTGTTCCTTGGAATATACACAATGATCGACCTTTCTTCTCGCAAATCCCAAAATAATAATGTAGGTATCAAACTTTTGGTACCACATCCTTGGTGATTGCATTAGACCATAAAAGGATCTTTTCAACTTGCATGCTAACTCTTTCTTGACCTTAATTGTAAATCCTTCAAGATGTTTCACGTAGATTTATTCTTCCAAGTCCCCATGTAGGAACGTTGTCTTCACATCCATTTTCTCTATCTCAAGATCAAATGTTGCAACCAGAGACATTAGTACTCTAATAGAAGTTAATGTTGCAACAAGGGAAAAATCTCACCAAAGTCGATCCCTTTGACTTGGGAATATCCATTTCCTACAAGTCGAGCTTTGAATTTCTTGACTTGACCTCTTGCATTCAGTTTTTTATTAAACACCCACTTGCTACTGATGGGTTTCCTTCCATTAAGTAATTCGACTAGATCCCATGTCTCATTTTTGTGCAAGGATTCCATCTCTTCAACCTGGAATCCTTCCATAGTTTAACCTTTGTCAATTTGACCACCTCCCCAACTAACTTGGGCTCCTCGTTAGTGGAAAATAACACAAATGCGGAACGCAATTGGGAGGACTATACCTTTCAACTTGTTTTCTTACTCATTCATACCTCCTTACAACTAGATTCGGTTGTTCCACCTCTTCATCTTATTCAGTCAACTCATTTAAATCATCTTATTCGTTCCTTAGTTCAAACTTCAAACCTCGCCTTCTTTGAATCTTTTTCTATATGAACTCCTTCATACTTGGAAGTTCCACCAACTTCCCTGAAGACCACATCTCGATTGTACATTTGTTTCCTCAATGCAGGATCGCGCAGCTTAAATCCTTTCATTCCATCCTTGTATCAAATGAAAATACACTCGATTGTCTTCTTGTCCAACTTTCTCCTATTTTCTTCGAGTCGAATAGCACCAACGAAGGAGACCTATTTAACAAATATTTTGCAGTTTCGACTACCTTTGCCCAGAATTCTTGTGTGAGCCTGGCACCACTAAGAATGCTCCTTTCCTTGTCCATCAATGTTATGTTCATTCTTTCAACAACTCCATTTTGTTGTGGGTTATATGGTGTATTATTTTGGTGCGCTATGCCACATTGCTTGCAAAACTGCTCAAATTCCTTTCGACATAATTCACCACCATTTTTTATTCTCAACACATTGATCTTCTTATCTATATGGTTTTCTATAAGAGATTTAAACTCCTTAAATTTATTGAAAACCTATAATTTCTTCCTCGAGAAATATAGCCATGTCTTCATGAAAAAATCATCTACGACGGAGACATAATACAAGGATCCACCAAGTGAAGGGATTGTTGCAAGCCCAAACACATCACTATGAATCAATTCTAGAATCTCCTTTTCCCTTGTTGCTCCAGATGGGAACCTAACCTAGTTTGTTTTTCATATATGCAATGTTCACAAATTGACTTCCAAATTACAATCAGGAAAACCTTCTACCATACCTTTGTTGTGCATAGCTCAAAGTTCTTTTTTTCCAATGTGTCCCGTCCTCTGGGGACATAACATGGTTGGGTCGACTTGACGTAGAACATTCGATTTTTTTGGTATCAACTCAGACCAAGTTGAGATGTTGTTGCTTCAAGTCAAGTCGACATTCCCTAACAATTTGTATAGGGTTCCAATCTGAACTAG
>CBVK0101727189.1:0-15978 GCA_900067695.1 Picea abies | reverse complement strand
AGAAAATCAGACTTTACATATGTATAGGCTAAAGGGGGGAAATAACAGAGGTGCAGACGTAGGTTTCAACATTTGGTATCACGAATGACACTTACAACATACTTTCATTCATATAATAACTTCTTAAAACACACATTGTGGATGTCTTATGATTTATACATTTGATGAATGGACGAGTAATTTTCTTTGGAAAATTCACCACCTTTGGTTTAAACTTATTAACACTTCAATTGAACTTCTTGTATCTCATTTGAAGCACTTGGATGATCTATTTGTCACATGTAACACATCTATATTTCCATAAGGCATATTGATCATCATTAACAGATTTCATAAGTCAAGTTACTAAATTACCCTCACCATACAACGAACTTCATTAACTTGACCATAGGGATTCTCCCCTAGGTTAGGATCATCGTTTCCTTAGTCTGAAGAGTGGGGAAAGGCCACTAAGCCGAGAGTTGGCTTGCCTAGTATTTTCCCTTAGATTCTCCTGTTGGGGTTAAGACCTTTCCCTCTAGGAGAGAGTTTGAGCGGTAACAAAACTCAACATTTATACACATGATGCAATCATTCACATACCATCCTACCTCCAATTATGAATACAACCCTACAATGATGTATAACATATTTGTATAGGTAGGTGATGATTTATGATTGAAGTTCAAGGTAAGATATGCAAAGGAAAACATGACTGGTATCCAACCACTTGGAAAACATCACACGCTTGCCCATGTTCAAAATCATCAAACTATGGAGATTCCTAATATGTTGGTATCATTTGTGCCAATATAAGGCATGAAATTAAATGAGAGAGTAGACATGATTTCCTTACACACAAAACTAAACTGAGTGTATTATTCAATTAACAATGTTACATATAAATACATCAAACTTTGGCTTAATATAGGAAATCTATCTTAACCATACTAACAATTACCATACTAAGAACTATTGAGACAATATATCAACCAAACAATACACTAGGATATTAGTTGGATAGAATCTCTTATACCCAACTATATATAACAAACTCCTAAATCTTAGAAGCTAACAACTCACATAGAGATTGTCTCTCCATCACAATAACCAAAAGATTAAATAAATTACAACCATATAACATGATAAAGAATCATATATTAACCATAAGACAAGTAGGAGTTAGTACTCCAACACCCCCTCTTAATGAGTACTTGTCTCAATATTTGTCAAGAAAGGTTTTCATCAACATATCTAACCATTTCAAAGTCTTGCAAGCTTTGAACTCCATCAGGTTGTCACCTATTCCTTCAAAAGGTGTATCCTCCTCACTATGACCCAAGTTTCCCAGCACCATTGGACATCATTAACACTTGTAATGTCTCATAACCCTCATAAATGTATGATGGTGAACTACAACATCCATATACAATTCATATCCCTTTTAATCGATGATACAATAACTCTGATTCCCATAAAAATTGTCTACTCAATATACAAGCTAAAATATGTTTTATCTAAGTGGACATTGAAGTCTACATCTAAGTGGATGTTGAGGTCTATAGGCTTGATGAGCTCTTTAAGAATATGTATAGTCATATATGATAGGATAAAACTAACTAAGAAATCACATGTCATACCATCTACACAACCTACACATGCAAATATGGATTAACATGCTCGAAACAATCATATCCTTAAATTTTTTTAATTCCAAACCTACAACAATATCCCATCAAGACCCCCTCTGTTTCAGCACTGTGTTTCAGCGTCTGTGTTTGCATTTGTGTTGCAGTGTCTGTGTTTCAGCTTCTGTGTTCCTGCATCTGTTCTCCATACACAATCGATTGCCATCAATGACAACCTTGATCATCTGCGTCATCTTTGCTGTAGCCATATTTCCAACAAAAACTAACTAAGAAATCACATGGCATACCATCTACACAACCTACACATGAAAATATGGATTAACATGCTCGAAACAATCATATCCTTAAATTTTTTTAATTCCAAACCTACAACAATATCCCATCAAGACCCCCAAATCAAGTCCAAAAGGACGAGTTTTACCAGGATACAATTTTTAAAAGGATTCCCAAGTCATTTGGTTCATACCCCAAACCATACGATTGTAGAATCATGAAAAAAAAGCCATGTGACTAACATATCTCCATCTTTAGGCATCCAAAATGTCCATACGTTTAGGAGAAGATTCGATTCTGGGGTTGGGAATTAGATCCTTTTTCTCTAGCGGGCTTATCGGATCCTTAAGGGAGAGTGGATTCCATTTCCCCTTTCAAGTTGCAGAACTGGACAAGGAAAGAATGCATTTAAGTCAGTGGAAAGTGGCGAGGGAATTGAGATTGGTTGGATTGGAGGTAGAAGAATGGGAGGAATTCCATAGAGCTGTGAATCATGAAGGAATCTACCTTACAAATATTCTAGATGAGTTAGTCTGGATAAGGAACTGTACCTCGAGGGTCATTTCAACAAAATATGATTATGATGCTATAACAAGGAAGATCTGGAATCGAAGCAGTTCTTGGTGGCATAATTCCTTATGGAAATGGGAATTGCCTAAAAAACTTAAACTACACACTTGGATGATGATGGAAAACACAATTCTTACCTAGGATAATTTGCAAAGAGGAGGGTGTCAATGCCCGAGCATTTTTGGCCTTCGCAAACAAAACTCAGATTCGACTCAACACTTGATGATTGACTATATCTTCACCCAAAAAGTTTGGATAGATATGCTGATAAGTCTAAAGATAACTGCGGGATAGAATGAATGGAGCCTGCAAACCCTCTTCAAATACTGGTTTCACAAGAACCCTCATTGGCACACACTTTCATCCATCATCTGTTGGCACATTTGGCTGGAAATAAATTCAACGATGTTCGATAATAGACAACCCTCCATAGATTTGGTAAGATACATAATAATGGGCTAGTTAGGGAGTAATAAGAATAAACCACACTTGACAACAAAAACAAAAATTTCTCCAAAGATTATTGTGTATAGACCAATAGGATGGTTTGATGGGGCAACTCAAAGGAATGGGAAGATTAGAGGAGCGAGAGGGTGTGATCTGGGTAAACAAAAAAATAAAGTACATGGTGATGTTGAACTGTGGACCGGGCACTAACACATGAGCATAACTTTTAGGAGTGTGGGAACTGCTCTATCTGGCTTTTCACTTACATATTTTTGATTTCTAGGTGGTGGGTGACTCATTGATAGTAATAGAATGGTTGAATGGAAAAAGAAACTAGGCACTAACAAAAGAGAAAAACTTTTAGGAGTGTGGGCACTACTCTCTCTAGATTTTCACTTACAAATTTTTGATCTCAGGGTGACTCTTTGATAGTAATAGATTGGATGAATGGAAAAAACGACATTCAGGTACTAGGACCATCCTTCTAGAAAATTTGTATCTCGACACTTATTCAGAAGTTCTCGACTCTAAACTACTTGCACACCTATAAAGGCTTTAACAGGGAGGCAAATGAGCTCTCCAAGCAAGCATTGGATTTATAGGAAGGAAGACTAAAATACACTCAGTTGGTAGATGGACATGAGGGCCCACCTTTGTACCTATCTCTGCACTGATGATTTACTATTGTATATGCTCTCTAGAGTTCTATTTCCAGCTTGGTATTTTGGATGTTGTTTGGATAGACTGGTCTTATTTATTGGCTGTAGGTGTTTTTTCTCCTAATGTTGGGCACAAAAGAGCATTGGACGATCCCCTAAGTTTTTCTTTAGGGACTATCACATCTGTTATGTAAGGATGTTAGTTTCCAACTATGTTAGTTCGATCCTCTGTATAGTGTTATTAAACCAATGGTTGCCCACACATTCAAGATCACGGGTAGGTGAATCGTGGGATTTTGAAGTCAAAATAAGGGTAAAATGGGTCAAAGATACAGAGAATTGAGTCTCGTTGTTATACTTGTGAATGCCACATATGCATGCAAATATATGGGGTGTTTTTCTTATTAAATAAATTGTGAAAAATGGCTAAGAAAACTTCGCCATTTGTTGAATTTACTTAACATGTTTAACCTGAATTCAAAACCAAGGGAAATTGTGGTACTCGGGTTCGAAATGAGGGACAATCTGAGTGTGGACTTGGTTAAGAATTAAAGTTGTTTGGGGCTTCACCGAACCTAGGGTTTAACTTGTTGTGAATATCATATGGTTTCATAAACATCATGTTTGTAGGAAGTTGAACTAGTTGCTAGGATTATTCAGATTTATCTGGTTGTATGAAGAATTTGTTTTATAAATAAATAAATTCTTGGGTTGCATTCATATCCATCTTGTACATTATTTCATTTCAACTATTTATGTACTTTGTTTTCTTTATCTGTTTGATTTGTTTGTTGTATATATGCATAGTTTACTTGATTTTATATCAACTATTTTGTATTTAATTTTCTATTGGTTCATTCATTAAATATTTACATTTACCAACTCCTAGAACTCAATGATAATTAATTTTCCAACAGATAATAATGGTTTATATTATTCCAACACCTACAATCTTATTTCTTTTCATTTCCATCTCATACTAATGTAGAATTTGACCTTTTTAGACCTGGTTTATAGAAATTAACAATTGTTTAAACAATTCAATTGCATGTATTAGCCTGAATTAATAACTGAAGTATCCCCAAATCATTGTTTAGGATTGTATTTGCATACTATAAAAGCATTTAATGACGATTAATCACTCACATAAAACATCATAAAATTAACTTACACATATAACTAGAGGATGAATACCCTTAAGGGAAACAACTCCATTGACTCAATTAGCTAATGAACTTAACATCATAGTTAATGGGGTTAGGGCTTTAAGAATAACTTGGGCTTCCATATCCTTCCCCCCTTGAGATCCCCACTTGGGTGTTTTCAATGTTTGTTGGCACAGGGGCAGACCCAGGGTTCAATGCTACAACAACACACCAACAAAACCCTAACTACCGACCCTTTCGGCAACACTTGTGAAGCAGATGAAGTCTCACCCGAGGTAGAGGCAGGGGTGGTTGCAGGACTCCAATGTCTGCAACCTTAGCTAGGACACAGATCTGTGATTCTAACACTTAACAGAGCACTTAGAAGTTAATATTCACCAATATCCAGTTCTTAGTTACAACGCAACTAAACCCTAACTACAACACAACGTAGGATTCAACCAGATCTTAACATCTAACAACACTTAGCATGACAAAATAGATCAGATCCTAACAGATTAAACACTAAGAACATGTATATAAGTCATATCTAACATTCATCCACATTATTAAGCACAAATCATGAACAGATCTATCTATTACTCATCTATATTAAAGCACTAAGAAAATAAACACATCAACACATCCCACAAAGCATAGCAACACAACATGTATGTGGTTCACCCCCATCCTAGGGCTACGTCCACCAACTCTTCTCTTCTTTATTATTTTTTTCAATTAGTTACATGCACAAATCCTCAAAAACCCTACTTCGCATAGGACATGAGATCTGCACACTTCGCTAGATCCTCCTTCTCCAAGTTAGGTTCAACACAAAGCCTCCTCTCAATCTCTTACAACCTCTTCCACTTAGCCTTTCAAGTCTTACATAGTATGCACAGAGCACTACAATCCTTCGATCACATAGATCGATCACTACTACTACTACTTTGTACATTGCCTAACTTTCATATATATATTACAAAAGTGGGCCTAAGCATGGGTAAACCCATGGGCTGACATTTCCATACCTGTTACATGATCCCAAAACCTAAAAATCCCTAATAAAGGAGCCGATATCCCACGATACCTGCTTTGTATTGTGCTCCTTCTTTGACAGCCTGCCAAAGTCCCAAAAATAGGTCAAATTTGACCAAGGATCTCCCAAATCTTGGTTAAGGGCCAACAGGCCCCCAACACTCACTTGTGACTCGTCCTGAGTCACTTTGGTATAGGTAGTTCTACTTCAAAATCCTCGAGCTTGGCTCAAGATGTTTCAACTTGCTGCTATGCCACAACCTCTTATTCAATGAACTCTTGGATGACTGCTTCATTGACAGGTCCCTCTAGGCACTATTCAGCTGCAGTGACAACCTGCTCCAATTTTGATCCTCGGCCTTCGATCTTGGTGAACAATTGGAAATCCTTATCTTGTGTAGGTTGGAGTTTCTGTGTCACTTCCATGACTCTACTCTAGATAGTGTGGACTTGCTGTTGAGTAGTGCACTGCTCTTGGGATCGTTTCATTCTTTCCACAGCTGAGAGGGGCTTCAACTACGCCTGTATTGTCTCTACTTGATACTTCACCTCTTGGAGCTGCAAATCCAGTGCCTTCAGTTCTGGATTCTCAGTGAGTTGCTCATATGTCAAGGCACTACGATCACTCATATACTTGCATTCCATGGAAAGGGTCTTTATTCTTTCAACTGAGCTTCGGGTAGTTGCTTCCCTTTAGTCCCTTACATCCTACTGTGTGTCAGGCACTGTGCGGAGCTCTAAGTCTGTTGTTCTTTTTTGTAGCTACTGGATAGCTTCTATGAGCTGCTCTACTTGATGGGTGACCCAGTATTCTACCTGTGGCTCTAATCCTATCACAGATCGAAGTGATCTATTGATTGCTTCTTTCATTGTGAGTTGCTCCACGAGCAACTGCTCTTTTCCTTGTTACATCTGTGCTTTCTCTTCTTCAAACTTTTCTTGGAGAGAAACCTTCTCCTGTTTTGCAACTCTGTGTTGTTTTGTGAGTATTCCTTGCACTTGCTTCAAGGCCTAGGTGGCATGTTCTATTTCTTATTTTTCCCATCGAAGGTGAGCTTTGACTGTATCAACTAGTCAGTGGAGTTGGTCTGGCTCATCTCCCAACTCTATTTATCCCGATGGCAGGGGCACAATGGAGACTATGCGACTGGACTGAAGGGCCTATTGTACCCCTTAGAGTTTGGATTCAATTATATCGTACATTTAATCCTACTTGTATTCTTGTTTCTCTGCATTGTTCAGGGATGCTATGATGAAGTCAAAATCATCAGCAGTAAGAACAGTCTTCATCTTGGTCTGGTTCTCGATTTCTTTCGGGAAGAAGGTTTCGGGGGAGAAACCTTCCTCTTCTTCAGGGGATCGATCTCATCTCTCGACACTGTTACTTTTCCTTTCTTTTGTTCATCTCTTGTGCCATTTATTTCTTCCTCCTCACCCCCTCAGTCAGGTGATACTGAAGCAGACTTTCCTGAGGCACTACTTAGGTCTTGGACCTCTTCAGTCTTCTTCGTTTTGCTAGGTCTAGGTGTATCATGCACAGTTTCTGGGCTATTAGGGTCAGACATCTCTGTAGTGTTTTCTGGAATAAGGAGGTTTGCCGACAAGTCCATAGTGATCTCCTCAAGATCCTCTTCCGTGAGTTTGTAGTACAACTGCAACTGCTCCTTATGTTCATTGTCTTGCGCTGTTATGTTGATGAAATGTCGATCTGTGCTAAACTTCATTAGGGGTCAGAATCTATGTAAGGTGTTCAGAGTCATGTGAGGTTCTTCTTCTATGGATCTCTTCAGCTGAAGGTACTATGTATGAAAAACAACATTTGACTGCTAATGTTTGTTCATATCACTCGTATACCAAATTGTGGCGAACTTCGCAACAAGCGGTTCAAACGACTCTATGTATGGGAAGGTCACACCTTCCAACATCTCCCAGGCAACAAAGGTGATAAGGATCAAGAGCTAGATGAAGTGAAACTCGTAGCCCTGATCCTGCACTTCATGACAATATAGTTCAAGTTGATTAACTAGGTACTTCACCCAGTTCATCTGTAAACCTTCTACACACTTCCTTACGAGGTCAAAAACAAATCCTGTGACCTGTGTAGGTCTGTCCTTCCTTACTATCTTTCCAACTATTAGTTGACATGATAGGTGCACTGCGTCACTCTAGATGGAAGCTACCTTGTAGCCTAGCGTTCCCTTCTCAACATCGCCATATGTATCCTTGATCTTTTGTGCTAGCACACGATCTGTGGGTTTTTCTGGGTAGAAATCCCGTGGGTTAGGTCCTTGCATACTTAACCCTATGATCCTATGGATCAACGTCAGATCAACTATAATACGATGGTCTAGCCATAAGTAAATTCCATGGTAACATGAAAGAAATAGCTTGACACAGGCGTTCACTTTTTGGTGCCTTTCGAAGTGTGGGATCTTCATTACATTTAGTAGGGTGGACTATGCGAGGTCCATAGTCCACTGATGGGGGATTATCTTTGAGTTCTTCCCCTTCATTCTAGTTAGGTATTTGTATGGAGAGAGCATACCATATATCTGGCAATCTCCGAGGTTGAATTCCCTGAACTTCAACACTGCGATATTGTCCTGTTGTGCATGAACTGCGCGTATCCCCTTCGGGAGGTACGCAGTAACCATGGTGTACTCAAAATATCTTGGCACACTATCATGATTTACCACACATATAGTTGGGAAATATGGACGAGATCAACTTCGCATTGGCTAGATCATCTCTGTGTTTGGTTCTCTTCTTTGCTGATGGTCGGGATGGTCTGACTCCATGAGAAGTCAACGTGGAGGCTTGCACTCTTCTTGTTGATGATGCTTGTACTCTTACAAACATCGCTCTCTCAGACATTACTCATTCGGTCATGAGGTCAATGAGGACTTCCTTCACAGATTCTTCGATTGCGCTAATTTCTTAGGACATATGTGCTCAAGATTGAATATATTGGGTTCGAAGAGTAACTAGTTACTGCAATGGGATAGATGGTAATAATGCGATGATCACTGTGCAAAATAAACTAGTATGTGGGCTCAAATTCACAGTTAGAAAAAGTGTTCTCGGTGCATGGAACGACATGATAAGTAGATAGTTGGGAAATAGATCGCTTGCAACAGGTGAGAAACTGTCATTAACTCAGCTCTTCCCGTTATGGTGCGGTCCCAACAGTCTGATGGAGAGCTTCCTGGCCATACATGCCTTTCTAGCCATTTGGGGCATCGGTCTAACAGTTATACTGTTCCTAACGACTATATTTCTTCGCCATGGTGAAGTTCCATGTGACACTGTTATGATTCCAGTGAAGTTCCAATTATGCAATTTTTCCTTCTACAAAGTTTCCTCTAGAATCTTTTGTAACTTTTCGATCTTAGCTTTCTTCTTACTTAGCTTCCTAGCCTTTTTCCTAGTGATTTTTGTCTTGGTATTCCTTTTTCCAATCTGATTATTCTCTCTTCTTGGCATAGTAACTTCGCGCTGTTGATATTCTTTCCTAATTTTCAAGGGTAATACTTATTCTTTACCTGGGGTGGGTACTTCAGTCTTCTGTGGGTCTTCTAGTGTTCTTGCAACTTTGACATCCAAGTTTTTGGTGTTAACTAGCTTTGATTTGTCCTTCTATTCTTCAATCAAGTGTGCGATCCTTCTAGTCATGAAATCTTTTAACTCTTGCTTCTTCTACTCTAATACTTCTTCTTCTTCCTTCCTTCTGGCTTGATCTCTTTCAATCCAAGGTTTTCCTAGTAACATGGTAAATGGGGCGATTTTCTCAATAAATTTAACAATCTCGAAATCCTCCTCTGTCGAAGTTCAATTGGCATTCATAGGTATTTGGGCGAGCTTTCCACATAGGTTTATCAGTTTTCCTCTGAATAATCCTATTCCTCCCAATGAAGGAATCATAGTAGTATTTCCTAGAATTTCCCAAGTTCTTTCTTTCATGATATTCACCCGTGTTTCCTCATCCAAAACATAGTCAATATCGAAGTCTCCTATTCTTTCTTCTATGCATTCTTTTTCTTTAAAGATCTCTGATAAGATGACATGTCGGTGGCCATTCATGGTTTCTTTCATCTGTAGCAATAATTTCTCTATTTCTTTATGGGTTTCTGTCATAATCTTGGTTTTTGGATCTGCCTTAAGGTTTCCCTGGTTCATATTCATTCTTTCAACCTTATCAATCATTTCGGGGAAATCCAATACTTCATGGTCCATAGATTTACAACAAAGACAACTAGGTCTTCTTCCAGGGAATTCCTTCGCAAGATGTCGTGGTTTTCTGAAACTGTAACAGAGGGTTAATCCTTTCCTTCTTTTAAATGATCCCCAACCTTTCCTGTACTACGCACTAGGATCATAGTATCTAACCTGCAAAAAATTCTTTCTAGGATCCTGCATCCATTTGTTAGTCCAAACATTCTTTCTATGCATAGGTATAACATATCTTTCACTATTCTTATCAGATCTACTTATATCAAATCTTATTCCATCTATTAGTGCCCTAGTTTCCAATCTAGGACATAATCTATAAATCATACGTAGATCCATACTTTAGAAACAAAAAATTCCACTTATCTTACTTTTATAGAGCACAAATCTTTCAGATCTAAAACTTTTCACTATTCTTACCTTTATCAGAGCACAGAGCTTCCAGATCTTACCTCTTTTCTTCAAATCTGACCTCTTTTCTTGGCTCATAGCTTTACAGGTCAAGAAAAATGCTACTCCCTAAGGAAACATATCTATGCATAGAGATTTCACAGTTTCAGGTCGTATCTTTGCACAAAGCTTCTTCTTCCTCAGTTCCTAGCAATCATAGTTTTAGTCCCAGCAACGGAACCATTTGTTGGCACAGGGGCAGACCCAGGGTTCAATGCTACAACAACACACCAACAAAACCCTAACTACTGACCCTTTTGTCAACACCTGCGAAGCAGATGAAGTCTCACCCGAGGTAGAGGCAGGGGTGGTTGCAGGACTCCAGTGTCTGCAACCTTAGCTGGGACACATATATGTGATTCTAACACTTAACAGAGCACTTAGTAGTTAATATTCAACAACATTCAGTTCTTAGTTACAACACATCTAAACCCTAATTACAACACATCACAGGATTCATCCAGATCTTAGCATCTAACAACACTTAGCATGACAAAATAGATTAGATCCTAACAGATTCAACACTAAGCACATGTATATAAATCAGATCTAACATTCATCTACATTATTAAGCACAAAGCACGAACAAATCTATCTATCATTCATCTATATTACAACACTAAGCAAATAAACACATTAACACATCACACAAAGCATAGCAACACAACATGTATGTGGTTCACCCCCACTCTGGGGCTACGCCCACCAACTCTTCTCTTCTTTATTATCTTCTTCATTCAGTTACATGCACAAAGCCTCAAAAACCCTACTCTGCATAGGACAGAATATCTACGCACTTCTCTAGATCCTCCTTCCCTGAGTTAGGTTCAACACAAATCCTCCTCTCGATCTCTTACAACCTCTTGCACTTAGCCTTGCAATTCTTACATAGTATGCACAAAGCACTATAATCCTTTGATCACATAGATCGATCACTACTACTACTACTTTCTACATCACCTAACTTTCATATATATATTACAAAAGTGGGCCTAAGCATGGGTAAACCCATGGGACGACATTCCCATACCCGTTACATGATCCCAAAACCTAAAAATACCTAAGAAAGGGGGCAAGATCCCGTGATCCCTACTTCATCTTGCACTCCTTCTTCGATAGCATGTCGAAGTCCCAAAAATAGGTCAAACTTGACCAAGGATCTCCCAAAACTTGGTCAAGGGCCAACAATGTTTATGCCTAAAGTCCAATTTGGGCATCAACATAAATGGTGACCATAGTGGGGAGCGAGTTACCTTGTTTCTTTACATTTTTCCTATTTATTCTGAAGGACTAAAACCCTTTGAATCTAAGCTAATTTTTTTGTAGCCAATATCTTTACCTCATGTGATAATTCTATTGTTTCCAGTCATGATAAATGTTTGGTGGCCAATAGTAATACCTTGTGATACTCTAGGTTTTCCAAATTATATTCAAGGTTTCTTGTGTTTGATTGATGACCTTTCTCAATTTGGGGATTTTCCCCATGAATATCCAAATGAGAATATCAAAATCTTCTTGGAGTATTGTCTCTTTAAAGGAATCTCTTATCCTCCTCTTATTATATGTATTTTTCCCCACATGCTTCAAAAGAAATATGCCAAATGGTTAAATTCTCTCGCTGATCAATCCATCCTTAGCTACGATCATTTTTAAAATCTCTTTAATGAAAATTTTAGGAATAGAAAACCTAATTTGAGCCCTACATCAACCCTTTCATGGTGTGAATTTTATGATGAATTCCATGATTTAAATACCCTAAATATATTCATGGGGGATAAAAGGATTTCTATGCTAGATAGATGGAAAAAGTAGTCGAAATAGGTTATTGATAATTTTTCTTCATTGAACGATCGTTCTCAAATCTCAAGTTCCTTTCTTTAGGAAATCTAGAATCCAATTGATGACCCTCAATTAGGTTAATTTTCAAAGTAGGAATTGGTACATGGATTTACCTTTGAATATTCTTGTTTTGATATTTCACCTCTGGAGCAAGATTTTCATGATGTTTTCCCTTTCAATGAGGCTCTTTTTGGATCTTTCATTGATCAAACCAATGAGGTTCCTATCCCTCATACTATCACTATGGATACTCATGATGAGATAAATACCCCATGACTTAGAAACCTCATGCTCCATAGTTTGTAGGATGATGCTTCAAAGTATTTTTAAGGATTCAAATATTATGTCAAGTGTACTAGTCTAGCCAATTATTTGGATAGAAAATAATCCAACTTGCTCACTCTCTGACAAAAAATATGAATCCATAAATCCACTAGACCCCAACACAGGTCGTCCCAACAACCTGTAAAACCTCTTATACCTGACACCAAGAAACACTGTAGTGTTTGGAGTAGCTCCCTTTGGATATAACAATACCCGACCACAGTAGAATGTAACTCCAAATCCATCAACCTACAGAGTTGACATTGAGAGTAAGTTAATTTTCATCTCTGGAATATACAACACCTTGACTACCTCCAGAAAACCTTCTGACCCTAGTTGGAATCAAACATGTCCAACCCCCTTCATTGCAATATGTGGGACAGTACCAACAACCACTAAGCAATATGACTTTTTTTATGAAAGACTAAGGAACGCTAATGTCATTCCTGCCATTTTCCAAGAAGCTCCACTATCCATGAACCACACTTCAATGTCCTCGAACGCTAGACCACCACTGCCTAAGGGACCAATCATCAGAGAAAATTCCTTCTTCATTTTCTCTACAAACTCAACAACCTCAACAGATGTTGATACCTCTGGTTTCTCCTTCTTATTCTTCTTCTTAGGACACTGACTTGTTGATTAATTGGGTTGGTTGTCATTGATGTCAACCCTTGAAGAAAGTCCGGTAGAAAATTTTGGTAGCACAAAGGTATGGGTAAGGGACCCAAGTTTTTTTGAGGTATAAGGGCATGTAGATCAATGAATTTATAGGTAAGACTATTCTAGATGGATAATACTTGTCATGCCATTTCTGGTGATATGTTGAACATCACATAACTCCTCACGGTTAGAGAGTTATGGCCTTGTGAGGTTGGAGAACCCTCATGAGTTATCTAGAAGCCCCTAGAAGGTCAAAAAAGTAAAATTACTCTAGAAACTCCTAGAAGAAGTTGACTAGTCAAAGTGGGTGAAACTAGGAGTTAATCATGGGTATAGTTGTTGCATTAAGAAAATAATTAAAAATAAATTAGTTGCAACAAGAAGTTGTGAGTTTAGTAATTATGGTAAAGTAGTTGTGATGAGAAGATTGAATAGTCAAAGTGGTTGACCAAGAAATAAATTAAAAAATAAAGTGGTTGCAACAATAAGTTAGTTAAGGGAAAAGAAGCTATGAATTAAATAATTATATAAAAGTTGGTTGCAACAAGAAGTTTGAGTAAAGATAAATTATTTAAATAATAAAGTAATCAAAGTGGTTAAGTGGACAAAGTGGCTAAGTGGACAAAGTTGGTTAAGTGGACAAAGTGGCTAAGTTGACAAAATGGTTAAGTGGAAAAAGTGGCCAAGTGGACAAAGTTGGTTAAGTGGAAAAAGTGGCTAAGTGGACAAAATGGTTAAGTGGACAAAGTGGCTAAGTGGACAAAGTGGTTAAGTGGATACTTCTAGAGCAAGCTACTTGGAGAGTATAAATAAGAGAGAAGGGGTCTCCCATTGGTATCCATTGAGCATATTTAATATCTACAAGTGACTGAGGTAACCAAAGGATATCTAAGGCGAATTTGAGAGGGAAGGTGAAGTAAACAAGACCGAAATTCAAGGGAGGATAAAGTCTTTTAATGATGCTTTCTAAGGTATGTTATTTACATGTCATCTCACCATTTTCAAATTTTTTTTTTTACACAATGATTCAGATAATGAAATCTAGAGACCATTGAGAAAACATATCCAAGCAATTGTGATAAAAATTTCAGCTTATGGGTCATTTTATTTTTGGAGTTACACTTCGTGGAAAATAGGGTTTGTGACTAGTCTTGAAACTAGTCTAAAACAAGTGTTTCGGGAAAAAAACGTCATAACTTCTTTATAACAGATCCAAATTAAGTAAGACCAAATGTATTAGTTAGAGTACATTATGTAGTAGGTTTCATACTATTTTCATATCTACAAGGAAAATATTCCGTGCGAGAATTCTCTACAAGTTCGATCTCTAGAATAAACCAGAATTCAGAAAGGTATTCCATTTTTTCTATAACTCCTTTTCTAGGAGGTTCCAAGAAGTGAAACCTGGAGAAATTGCAGAAAAGACACTGAAGAACATTGTGTACTATTTTTAGACCTTTATTCATTATAGGTACATAGTTATTATTATTGCAAGTTAGGGTTGTTGACTAATCCAAAATTAGTCATGTGAGACTAAAGTAAAATTTGATGAAAATGCTAGTCTCTTGTTAAGGAAGGTTTGCATGTATGTGATCATATACACCAAGATTTTTATAGAGTTACAAATCAGATTTGGATGATAAAATTGATGAGGGATTTTTGTTGAGGTTGAGG
Source organism: Picea abies (assembly GCA_900067695.1). NCBI lineage: Eukaryota > Viridiplantae > Streptophyta > Pinopsida > Pinales > Pinaceae > Picea > Picea abies. The sequence goes on along the minus strand of CBVK0101727189.1, from coordinate 1,041 downwards.
TACAGGTTGATGTGTGGTTGATGCATGGTTTAGGTTGTTGGTACAGGTTGTTTGGTGCAGGTTGATTGGTAGAGGTTGACAGTGATAGGTTGACAATGGGAGTGGTTGATTCAGTGACAATGAAATATTATCTACATTTGGCATTTATATTTCAGGGCGGTTGGACGTAGCAAGGACATGTGGTTGTATCCACCTTCCGACTGTAGCCAAAGAACATAGGGGTTGTAGCCTCCTTCTGGTTGTAGCCAGAGAAATGGGAAGTTGGAGCTTCCCTTAGGTTGTAGCCTAAGAAACTAGGGGATTGGAGCCTCCTTCTAGTTGTAGCTAGAAAACAAAGGAAGTTGGTGCTTCCAATGAATGTAATTCTTAAAGACATATAAGAGAAAACATTCCGTGGTTTTCTCCCGCTTTGGGTTTCCACATAAAACATTAGTGTACTATGTATGTGTATGATTGCTCATTTAATGAATGTAATTCTTAAAGACATATAAGAAAAAACATTCCGTGGTTTTCTCCCGCTTTGGGTTTCCACATAAAACATTAGTGTACTATGTATGTGTATGATTTCTCATTTGTTCATTGTTTATTTACTCTGCAACTATTGAATGATAATGATACATTGATCATAAAGAAATATAATACTTGCATATTATGGTTAAAAAAGATTAAATTTCTCTATTACTGATTCACCCCCCCTATCAGTGATCCAACAATTGGTATTAGAGCAGGTTCCTTCAGAAATCAGTTTAACCATTGAAAGGTAGATCATGGAGAGAAACAACATGTATAAAAATGGAATACCACAGTTTTTGAAAGATTGGTTGTTGTCATTCATGTCAACCCTAGTCATGGGTTTTGAACTGCAAGATTGATGAAGGTATTTGGACATGAAGGAAAATGCACATGCAGATACAACACTCATGGATGGATAGTATACATCATGTTGTTTTCGGTGGTATGTGGCACGTCACATGGGTCCTCATGGTTGAGGAGAAACGAATTTTTGAAGATGACAAAGTGAATTGAAGAAGGAAGTACATG
>CBVK0101727182.1:0-10514 GCA_900067695.1 Picea abies | reverse complement strand
TATAATGTTGAGTTTACCCTAAATCCAAAACCCTAGGTCTCCAAAGTGATAAATGGTTGAGAATAGATCTTTCCAACACTTGATATCAATGGCTAGGATTTAATTTTATTCACTAATGCCAAAAAACTAGGCATTTCATTAAATTAAACTCAATTAAATATAAAAATGCATTCACTTTAATAGTTACATTAATAAATTGAATTTCTTAAGTCTTGAGAGGTATTAATGACGACTTCCACATGTTAGACAAAAAATCAATGTGAAAGTACCTGTCTGATGCTACAAACATCAACAACAACTAGTATAAGAGTCACCTATCATGGAGTGATTGTAGTAGCTATCAAAAGTCCGCATCATGACATCAAGGGAGTGTGAGTACAACTCCAACCATCTCCATGATTTTCAGCGTCAGGGTCTATGGCCCCAAGGCTTCATCTTGTTGGTACTAGGCATTTGATTTGGTATGCTAACCCATGCATTCAAGACATCTCGAAAGGTTGGCCTAAACTTCCTCATATAGCTCCAACTAGGGATTCGACCCCAGGAATCAAAATTCCACCATCACAACTCCACAGGTGAGTCTTTTGCAACTCTAACTAGGGATTCAATGCCAAGCATCAAAAGTCCATCATCCCAACTCCACATGAGAGTATAGCTCCAACCTTTTTCTTGAACTTTTGGTGTTAGAGGAGGTGGAGGAAACGTTGGCATAACATCATTGATTGAGTTTGTGCCTCGCCCATAAGGTGTTACACATGCAAAGATCTTTCCTTCATGGTTATTGTCTTCCATGATATCTATAATGAACCGGCCTTCTAGGTTGATGGAGTGGTTCTCTTGTCTAGCTCCACCTCACATTATGAAACCAAGCATATGCCAAGTGCCATCATGAAACCAAGCACATGCTAACTACTATTATGAGATCATAACACCATGAATATCAAGGAACCATATGCTAATTGCCATCATGATAATATAACATCATGGATATAAAAGAACCATATGCTAACTGCCATAATGAGAGTGTAACTCCATGAATATCAAAGACCCATATCCTAATATAGGGATGCATGACCACATAGTTATCATGAAACATTGCTATCATGGTAAAACAACACATAACATATACAAAAACACAATCATTGGAATGCATGAAAAAATACCATTTCAAAGATCAATTTTAATATTTAGGTTAGTTTGTGCTAGGTTCACTAGTCCCAATTGACTATAATAGAGATGAGGCACTGCATTATTGTTATGTGCTTCTTACAAGAAATATTAAGATGACCATTTCTTTTAAAATTTTGTAATCATTTTTCACTATAAGAAAATTATTTGTGTGTATTCATTTTTATCACCTTATTGTCACGTACAAAAGTTGGATTTCCATTCAAAATTTATATTAGACATTCAAATAATTTGTGTATCCTTGGTTTGAATAAATTTCCCATGTTGCCATACTTTTCATCTATATGCATATGATCACTACCAATGATTAATGTACTAAGTAGTTGGAGAAGGTTCTTTTGGGTTCATCCTCATTTTGATATGCAATATTAAAATTTAAGTGTACAAAGGTTGATACTTATTTTAGAACATCACACAAAAATTTATTGATGTGCAAGGTAGGACGTCAAATTTCAACCTAGCCTTATCCTATTTGCCATGCATGATTGGTTATTAGAGCAAAATGCTTCTCCATATGCCTCCAACATCTTCTCTTCCTTGATTCTTGAGATGCCATGTAGGGACATTTCAATCTTCAAACCAACGACCCGGGGAGTACGATTGGGTTACCTCTAGGAGGCTTAAATATATACCTCCAACATCTTCTCTTCCTTGATTCTTGAGATGCCAATTAGGGACATTTCAATCTTCAAACCAACAACCTGAGGAGTACGATTGGGTTACCTCTAGGAGGCTTAAATATATGCCTCCAACATCTTCTCTTCCTTGATTCTTGAGATGCCATGTAGGGACATTTCAATCTTCAAACCAACGACCTGAGGAGTACGATTGGGTTACCTCTAGGAGGCTTAACTAACTATGTTTTGTGACATAAATTCATTGAGGTGAGCCTTGTTAATTGATCCAAGCATTTGTTTTATTCTAAGCTTTGATGTGTTTTGGACCATGATTTAAGCATGAATTGAATTCATCTATCTTCAATGTCATTGAAGCTTTTTATAGTTGAAATTGTATTTGCATATGTTATTGTATTTTTTAATTATATTTGTCACATTTGTTGCAAATCTCGAGGAAACATTTGCTTGTTCTCCTATAATGGAGCCTAGAGGAACTCCCTTGTTGATTCTTGCCTTGCCTTCATTGCTTTTTTCCTATATTTTAAGATGTCTCTTTTATATTATGATAAGTTTCAAAGGAGTTTCTACTTATTTTGTATCTTTATCAATAGAGGAGGGTTTGAATAAGAAATGAGAATTCCTATTTACTATTATTATTTATTTTCATATTTTGACTAGAGAAGATGGTTGTTTACAATATATTATTCTAAAGCCAAGCCATTGGGCATTTTCTTCATTAGATATTGGCCAACTCCAATCATCTCCATGGCTTTCAACATCATGATCTATGGCCCCAAGGCCTCATCTAGATGGTATTAGCCATTTGATTTGGTATGCTAACGCATGCATTTTAGACATTTTGAAAGGTTGGCATAAAATTCCTCCTATAGCTCCAACTAGGGATTTGACCCCAAGCATCAAAAGTTCATCATCACAACTCCACATGTGAGTCTTCCCTAGCTCTAACTAGGGATTCAACACCAAGCATCGAAAGTCCATCGTCACAACTCCACATGCGAGTATATCTCTAACCTCTTTCTTAAGATAGATTTGCATACATTCAAGTGCAATAAGACGTCTAATGGGGAATGATAGAGAAGTAGTCAAATTGTTGAAATTTTTCATTCAATAGGAAAAATGGATTTGATATTAAAAACTAAGTGAAAAGATGTGAATTCAATGGTGGTATTGATGAAGGCCCTATATACCCATAACACTGAAAAAATATAGTGTTCCAAATGGATTTCTATTTGGCAACCATTTGCTAAAGCTTAGTCTTCACAATCTTGTTAACAACTTTGACTTGATCATTTTCTTGTAGATAGTAGAACATAACATATTTGTATTTGAACCCGAACTTGGTGGCTGATACTATCATCATATCATTTTGATTTTTTTTTCCGTAGTTAGAGACAATTGTTTAGGCTCACCGAACCTAGCAATAACATGGTTAAAAAGTAGTGTCATTGTGTAGCCATCATTTTGGAAAGTCAACATGGTCTTTGCCCACTTAGTGAAATAATCGACAATTATGATGATGTATTGATGACCATTACTAGATGGTGGATGAGTACGCTCCATAAATTTAGTTCATGAATCGAGAAAGAGCTTAGTGAAATTTCACTGAATGCATGTGAGCATAGGGCACATGTGCCTGGGTGAAAAGATTTAGCGATATTCACATTGTTTAACAAAGTTTACGCAATCATTGAACATTGAAGGCTGATTACACCTTACCCATTTTTTTGTGTGCAATGGCCACATTGGGTCAAAAATCAACTCCAACCTAGAAAGAACAATCAAATAACAATCTTTCGACCAAGAAAGTTGGCTTAGCATTGAATATTAGACTTAGATATATCAAAAACACACACCATACTTAACAAAATGTCTAACTGGAGACAAATTATCATTAATCAAACAATTTCATCATCATAAAACAAATTAAACATAAAAGGAAATAACTAAACATATCAATTCAATTATTAATAACACATATCAATAACATAACCCATTTAGCCACTTCGGTTCATCCATACCATGAAGACCCAAGGTTTATAGTTGCTAATGACAAGAAGAGAACCCATTGTAGAAAGAGCATATATTGTTTCTTTGTATAGCAATTACAACACAATGAAGCATAATAATCTAATAGAAATTTCTAATCTATACCTTCCATGACCATCTATGATTTATGTTAAGGGGTTGCTTGACAAGGTCAAGTTTGGTTAAGCATCCATGTTGTCGGATTACTTGATAAGGTCAAAATTGATTAACTTATTTACGTAGCATGATTATCCCTATGCTTATAACAATTGATTAAAAAATTAGGATGTGTTCACACCCAACATGCCACCCTAGACCCTCCACAAGTGCCACTATGGCAATTGTTAAATACCCATTCAACCTCCTCAAGAGTCAAGCACTGCTGTAATCTGGTATAAATTCCTCAGAGATAAAGTGTATTGTTAATGATTATACAAGAAGGAGCACATTGACAATTGTTTTTGAAAATAATCATGAGAGAGGTGACGTCTAAATCTCCAAGTTTGGAGATAAACTAGAATATCCCCACACTGAGTGTCACTGGTGGATTGAGCAACAAATGATCATCAAACAAAGAATCATTCAATGAGGTTTCCCTAAATTCTTAAGGAAACTTGGAAATAAATTTGGATAAGGCAAGAGCCTCTTGGTTTTAGGAGCATTAAATCAAGGCCGAATTCTTGAAAAGAAAAATCTAATGATCAAATTTATCATAAATCAAGCACCAACACAAAAAGTGTTACACTGGTTTTGATGGTTTGTAAAAGGATATAATGGTGAAATTTTTGGACCAAATGAACTACTGCAAAGACCAACTTTTAGTCATGAGTGTATTGTATTTTAGGTTTGGAAAGGTTCTTAGTAACATAATAGATAATACATTCATTGTGATCATCGTCTTCTTAGACTAAAACACCACCAATGGAAAATTATGAGGCTAGGATGAAAACAAGGTCAAAACCAAGGAGGTGTAACTAAGGGTGTTGATGTGAGGTCAAGTTTCAACATGTCAAAGGATCAATTTGCTTAATCTCATATGAAATTCCCACCATGTCCAATAAGCACAATAAACTACGAACTTTGATAGCACAACTCATGATAAGTTGTCGTAAAATATAATGTTCCCTTGTAGACTTTGAAGTTGACAAACGGTACGTAGGGGACACAATTACACTATGCTCTTAACCTCAATAGGATCAAGAATGATCCCCATACTGGAAACAATGAAGCCTAAAAGTAATCTATTAATGATGCAAAATACATAGTTCAATGGATTGGGTAAAATTTTATATTTGTGACCACATTAAAAAAAATGACTCACAACCCTTTGCTTGGAATGAATAATGAGATTGTCTAGATAAGGGAAGAACATGCAAGTCATATAATGGAATTATAAGAGAGAGCCCTGCTGAAAGGTGGCTTTAACATTTAAAAGGAGAAATGAAGGTGGCTTTAACATTTAAAAGGTGAAATGACATGACATGATGAGAAAATCTGCTCCAATGCATATTGAAAGCAATCTTATGTTGATCTTGTTTTTGAATTCAAATGTGATTATAACACAAAATATATCTATGAAATAAACAAGTGAAATTAGCAGCAACAATGTTATACGCGTCTTTAAATTGTTTGATATAATAATTGTATGTAGTCTAAAACTAAAAATGAAAGTAATTATAAAACACTTTAAAGTTGTAATAATGTGTTACTTATGCATAACTTAAAAGTAAAAGAAAAGTGATAGTGACTACTTTATGCCTTACAAAATCATTGTTTATATCAATGTGGCTACTCCATAGCTAATTTATTGGACATTCATATCCCTTACTATTACTTTTTCCAATTAGAAGCTATATATTTGGAAGAATGAATTACCACCTATTTGTCACAAATAAATATGATAATTATATCATTATCACAAATAGCTATTTCCCTTACAATAAACTATAAGACTTACAATAAACTATAAGACATAGACCATATTAAACAAAGTGTTATTTTATATGTTCTTGAACATACCAAAACATATTTTTGTAGTATGTTTGATTAAGTTTAATCTCTTTAATCTAAACCCTTAAATATTTGTTAATAACTTATTTTAACACTAGCCTTCCAATTATTATAAATTACATATAACTTATAACTATGTTTTATTCTTAATATGAAATAGTCATTTTTCATATTCAATAAACTATAAGACTTACAATAAACTATAAGACATAGACCATATTAAACAAAGTGTTATTTTATATAAAGTGTTATTTTATATGTTCTTTAACATACCAAAACATATTTTTGTAGTATGTTTGATTAAGTTTAATCTCTTTAATCTAAACCCTTAAATATTTGTTAATAACTTATCCTTAAATATTTGTTAATAACTTATCCTTAAATATTTGTTAATAACTTATTTTAACACTAGCCTTCCAATTATTATAAATTACATATAACTTATAACTATGTTTTATTCTTAATATGAAATAGTCATTTTTCATATTTGATTTTTATTTTCAAATTATTTTACATTGTATATATTATACCCTTGAGATATACCCTACAAGTTATATGAACTGCCTTAACTTATACTTTCCAGACAATCATAACTCTTCGTCGCTCTTACAAAAGATACAAGTTATATGAACGGCCTTATATCGTACTTTCAAGACAATCACAACTCTTCATTGCTCATACAAAAGCTAAAAACGATTTCACACTTGTATCAAGGTGAATTTCTTGAGGATCAATTATATGATTAATGAAAACAATAAACAATCATATTAAAAAGCCAGATAAAAAGTCCATAAATTTTCATTTACTGATTTACTTTTCAATTATGGAAAACATATAAATTGATTAGTATATATTAAAATATATTATATATTTGTATATGATATGTATAAAAATAATGTATAGTATTAATGATTAGTTTAATTGGTTGAAGAAATAATTTAATTTTATAATAATAATAATAATCTATTTTTAAGATTACGGTCAAGTTAACACATTAAATTGGTGTATGAGATTCTCTTGTTTGTGGGACAAGGGATCCTTTTTTGCTTAGCGATTTGATTGGTAAAGTTTACAAAGGTATACATATCCTATCCCCTCTAGATTTGAACTTATAACCTTTTAAAAAGAAACACATGTTCTTAACAATTAAACCTACTTAAGTAATATATTAATAATAAATTATAATAAATTTATAATTTTTTTTTTAATTATTTTAATTATTAATTTAAATTCTAACCAAAATTTTAAAAATATTAATATTTGAAAATTTAAATTTAACCCAAAAAAAAAAAAAAAAAATACAAAAGAAAAATCAAAATTTAAGAAAAGAAAATACAAAAGAAAATCAAAACACGAAGATACTAAGTTAAATTGAAAACTAAGTTATTCAAAGACAAGGAAAAATCAAAGTAATACAACAACAGTTTGGAGGAATTCCGGTGGCTCCGAAATGTCTATTGTAGGGCAATACTCATATGGAAGAACAATACTCATATGGAAGAAGAATGTCAGCTTCATAGTTCCCTCCTTCCAAATACAAATGATGCAGAGGATTTCTCGCCATATTTTTCCAAGCCGGTTTTGGGCAGAGTCGAAATGCTTATGGGGGCATAGCTGGTTTTGGACAGAGTTGAAATGCTATGATAATATTATTTTAATTTTTTTTTTGTTGTTTATAAAATTTTGTATTTTTTGGTGAGCATCTAATTTTCATAGAAAATAGTTGTTATATTGGTGTATTGTTTATTTATTTCAAAGTATTGCTAGTTTGGATGGTTGAGAGGAATGATTGTTGTCCTTTCCACCTGGGTTCAATTCTCATAAATAACACGTTGAGCTCATAATAAGTATATTTTTGTAATGACTATATGTATTAGAAAATTACCTTTAATTCAATAAAATAGCAAATAACTACTTTTTACTACAAAGAACAAAGAAGTAAAAATACTTAACAAATTAGACACTTTTTTAGGATAGACTTTGTTTTCATAGTTTTACTGGATTTAAAAAGTTTTGTATGAATTCCATTGTTTTTTATTTTTCCAATTTTCTTAATTGCTTATAATATGAGATTCTAATATTTACCAAATTTCACTTAATTGAGTTGCACATGATAACCACACAAATGAATAGAAAAAGTACAAATATACACCAAAAAGAGATAAGACAAACCAAAGACATCAAATTGCATTGTATTGTATTGTAGAAGAAAGTTTTCTCCTCTGAGCTTTGGTCAATTTGGTTGCCTTCTCAACCTTTCTATTCAAAGAATATTTTGTGCTCTATGTTGTCATTGTTTGAGACAGTTTTTATAGACACCATTTTGCCTTTTAACAACATCTTGCCTTGTGCATTTTCCTTATCCAATAGTTGATTGTATAGACCCTATTTCAACCCTGGATGATTTTAGCATGGAAGTGTTGAAAGTTTCCTTGAATCCCCGTGTTTGTGCCAATCACCATTTATGGTTAGTCATGATAAATGGCTGAATATAACTTGAATCAACTAAAACCATTATTATGAATTCAGAATTAATACCCAAATGTCAAAGAGTTTAAAATCCAGGTGCCAAAAACCAAGCTACTTCAATCAGGAATCAACAGCACAAAGTAGAGACTCCAGCCATTGCTGATAAATACTCTATGTAGACATCCACAGATTTCCCAGTTGTCCCCAAACACAACCCATTACCAATGAAGAGGAGCGGTAAAGAGAGTACTGTATTTAAAAGTAATCCAATCCCAAAACATCCTAGAATTCTTGCAATTCCACATCACAGGCTTAATTGTTTCTGGGTTGTGGTAGATTATACAAAATCCATTTGTAAATCTAGCATGACAAAGTCAATCCTTGATTGATAAATTTTTATGGAGGGCCAACCATCTAAGGACTTGAATCTTAAAACGAGTGAGTGATTGATATATTATGCCCCATATTTCCTTTTCAAAATCTATGAGGGATCAACAAATAGGAGGTGGATTCTTCTACTTGACAGGGGCCTTGAATTGACCCTTTTGAGCAAATTTTATGTTATAAGCATCTTTCCTATAAGAAGTAACCATATGAAAAAATTTACCTTTGAAGGGGCTGATAAATTCCAGAGTCTTCTCATTTGAATGAGGGGTATCTATAATGATTTTGGGCAGTCACCTCTAAGTATTTATAACCTTCCTTAACCTTTTAGAAGCTATCTTCTTGCCTGGTAAAGATGTAGTGCCCTTTTTTAGTTGGGTCCTGTACTTTGTTAAATCCTTATAACCTTCCTTAACCTTTTAGAAGCTATCTTCTTGCCTCGTAAAGATGTAGTGCCCATTTTTAGTTGGGTCATGTACTTTGTTAAATCCTGAGGTGGAGGGTCAAGTATACTAGTGCATGACAAATTTTAAGGGGGAAAACCATTTGTTGGGTTGGCCTATTTTTTGCAAAATGATTCTTCTCCTCACCTGTCCAATTTTAGGACAATTTTTATATGATAAATGTGTATTTCTATGCAATACAAATTGAGCAAGTTTTGGTGTGAAAATTCTTGTCTTCACATGCATGTGTGCTCAGTAAATCCAGTATTGGTATCAGAAAAGCAATTCTTTAAATTTGTGAAAGTAGAATATTTACTTGGAGTTGCAGTAATATTTTTCAGATCTAAAGCACGATAATCAACTTTCAGCAGAAATAACCTCTAAAAGCAGAAATAATCTCTGAAACCCCAAACTGAGGGACCTAGTGAGGATTGCTCTATACTATCCATTATATTAGATTGAAATATGCATCCAACAGATCCAACCAATATACTAAATTACACAACAATGTCAAGGATAGATCGCATTCATTAGAAAAGTGACAAACAAACATATAAGGCATTTAATGGAAAACCGCAGTACGAAAACACATTGGCATTGCTATTATTATTTTTTTAAATTAAATATTTGAATCTAATCATTCCTAAATAAAATTAGATAAAATTAGTCATGTTCGTGTACTCAATAATATAAAAAAAAAATCAAGTATTTCAAATTTTATAATTAAAAAAATATTTTTATTTTTAAAAAATTAATAAAAAACAAAAATTAACAAATTTTTGAAATCATTGTATAATTTAAGAAAATTTAATTCAATATTATTTGACTAAAAAGTAATTACAATATACATTGCCAAAATTAGTATAATAAAATACTTTATAACCATTACAAGTATCCATAAATTGATTGATTAAAAGAGTTAGAAAATTTTTCCATTATGCCTGCCTTGTTTAGATCTGTTTAGATCTTGAAAATCCAAACAAACCCTAAGGGTTTCCTTTTGTTTGGTAATATGAATAGGATTTGAACCTACAAGGTATATGCCATTGAGAAAATAAAATAATGTCTAAGCATTTAATCATAATACCAAGCAAAATTGTTCTAATATTTCAGGAACAAATATTTGTAGGTTTTTCTTTCCTCAACAATGACAAGATGTATTGATAAAGATTTCTTTACAAATATTAGATTTAATGGAGATACCAAGGATTAATTTTTTTGAAATATTGACAAAGTTACCTTCTTCAAATATATTCAATGTACAAATCAAAGTGTTTAAATCAATCAATATCCATAGGAGTAATAATTCCTTTGCCTCAATGATATATATATATATATATATATATATATATATATA
>CBVK0101727180.1:0-26406 GCA_900067695.1 Picea abies | reverse complement strand
TTCCGTCCACCAAGAAAGGAAATGATTGTGTATTTGTGGTCATTGATCGGTTTTTGAGGATAGTCATCCTCACATCCTACAAGAATAATATCACAGCAACAGATACTGCCAATCTCGTCTTCGAATGAGTGTGGGTCCATTTTTGGATACCACAGACCATCATCTTCAACCAGGACAATAGGTCCCTCGACACATTTTGGTCAAGTCTCTGGTCATTGTTGGACACCAAGCTCACTAAGTTCACTTCTTTCCACCCCCAAATAGATGCCCAAATAGAGGTCGTCAATCGAATGATTGTGCACATCCTTCGCATGTACAACTCTAAGCATCCACATACATGGGATGAGAGTCTCCCCTATGTTCAACATAGCTACAACAAGGATGTCCATAGCTCCAGTGGCCATAGCCCATTTCAAGTGGGGTTGGGATTCCAGCCCTTGGGTGTCATTGATGTTGCACTACCTCTTGCCACCACACATATAGAATCTTCCCATGTTTAGTCTGAGACCGACAAAGCCACCATATTTTTTGAGTGGATTCAACACATCCACCAATAGGTCCATGAGATTTTGCAGAAATCCAATGCTAAGTACAAGTATTGCCATGATCAACACAAGGTACCACACCAGTTTCAGGTTGGAGACAAAGTCTGGTTACATTTGCAGAAGGAGTGTCTCATAGGGCCCCATCATAAGCTCTGCCTACTTTGATATGGGCCTTACACTATTACCAAGGCTATGGGTAGAAATTCTTTTGAGCTCAATAGTCCACCCTTCCTTGGCTTGTAACCAGTGTTCAATGTGGACCTCCTTCGACCATATTTTCCTTCATTATTGGACACCTCATAGATCACAGAACAACTAACATAGACAAATCTTAACCCTGACTCCATGGAACAAGAATCCACTTATCATATAGTGGACACACAGGTCAAGGGCACTCTCCAGCAGAGGATCCAACTTTATCGGGTTGTCAAGGCAGGGAAGATACTACACCAAGGAAAGTGCCTCACCCGGGGCCAAATTAAGCAGAAGTTTCCTCACCTGATGGGGGAACTCAACGCAATGGATACCATTGGTTCCTAAGCGGGGAATACTAATCCAGGTGGAGATTGGTGGCCACTCACCTATTCCAACTCGCTCCTCTTGACAACTTTATTCAACACGTTCTTCTGTACTTATTTGTAATGGTGGATTCTACACTTTCGGGGTTGTCTGAAGCCCTACACATCTTCTAGGTGGATATTGGTGGCCTCCCACCTAATCCAACTAGCTTATTTATTATGTTTTAATGTCATCACATCTTGTTTTACTTCCAGGGCCGTTTTGGGGCCCTTAACAGTGTTGTTTTGGCTCGCCATAGTGAAACTGTAGATGGAGTTGGGTTTTGATGGCGCAATGTGTATTTCTCTAAAATACATTTCCAACGGACCATCACGTGCCTAAAAAAGAGGTCATATGAAAAATTTATGACCCCGCGAAGTTGAGGTACCAACTTACGCATAGGGGCCCACATAACTTTTGGCGTTTCATCTCCTAGGGTTAGGTTTTATATATCTAGGGTTTTGGCTTTCATGAGTAATATCAAAAAGGCCTCTAGAGCCTCATTTTAATCATTCTTCTTAGACGAATTCACGTAGCAGCCACATCTCTTCTCAGAGATAGCTACCACCATTAAAGCAAGTGTTTTAGTTCTGTAGTTTTACAGTTTCACCCTATTTCATTTATTCAATAGAAGATATTGTTCATTGGATATCATAGCATAATAAAGTCTCCTAAACAAAATAGGGAAGAACATGTTCTTACAAAGCATAGAGAAGAATACACAAAGGTGTGGAAAAGGAAGCAAGAAGAACCAAAGAAGGAAGAATGTGGACTTACAATGTATGTTCAAGACAAAAGAAGCCAATGGTACATTGACAATGGATATTCAAAACACATGACATGAGATCAGAAGAAATTCCTCACTATAAAGGAAGAAAAAGGAGGCAGTATTACATTTGGGGATAATGCTTCTTCAAGGATAGTTGGAAAATGTATCGTTAGTATTGATAATGGAAAGACTAAAACATAGAATTTCTTGTATGTTGAAGGGTTAAAACACAATATTCTAAGTTTCATTAAAATGTGTGATCAAGGTTACAACCTATCATTTCATTCTAAAGGATGTGAGATAAGGAAAGCAGGTTCATTAATATTAGTGGAAAATGCAAACATAACCCCGAGAAATGTATATGTTCTTGATGAAGTCAAAGGAGAAAAATGTTGTATAGGAGTGATATCCCTCTCATATTTTCAGTAAAGGGAAGCATAAGATCAGGGGGAGAAACTATTTTTCATTGATGTCAAAGGGGAAAAAGCTACAGAAAGAGGAATAATTGCAGACACAAGGAAAGTTGTAGAGTGGGGAGTATCATAATTGACTAAGGGTTTCCATCAATGACAAAGGGGAAGATTGTTGGAAATATTGTTTTCATTGCTGTCAAATCTACGAGGATACTATATGTTTATAATATAATATTTTCATTGATGTCAAATATAGGGGGAGACTACTCATATCCAAGATAAAAATTACAAGATGGAGATTGTTGAAATATTGTTTTTAGATTTTTTATGCTCAGTTTGGATACCCTATATTTGAATTCCTTTTTACTCTAAATAAATAGCTCAAATTGGAGCATAGGCTATATGATTGGAAATATTATTCTGATACCTTTCCAACGGTATATGGAACTCCCTCAAAGTACTTAGGAATGAGGAGATATGATTTTTTTTGTCAGACAACCCAACTAGAAAGTTCAGGTTGGCCCAGCTAGTCTTTACAGGTCGGCCCTAAAAGTGATCATAGAAATACTATAAATATAGGATAGATGTGCACATTAGAAGAGAATCCAAGAAGGAAGATCAAGTATGAGGTGTGCAAGAGAAGTTGGAGAGTATTCTTGGGGTCTAAAGGTGTGCAAGAGGATTTTTCTTGGAGTTTTAATGGTGCACTATGAAGGACTAAGGTCTATGATGTTGAAAAGTGAGCAATTTTGAGTTTGTGATGTTGAATTCTAGGATTATATTTTGGGAATTATGTTATGAGGTTCCTTAGGGAATAAAGGATAAATTTGGCTAGGGTTTGAATCTATGTCTAGGGTATGAAGTAAAGACGGGTGTTGGAGCATGAAAGTTAAGGGTATGATGACGTTATGAAATACATGAAGTATGAAGCATGCATGTGAATTCAGAAGTACTTTGTGTATAAATATCTTAGGTTGGTGCCTATACATGTCTTACTAAGTTGGTGCTCAGTTGGGGATATTGGTTTCTCCAGTAGATTGGTGTCTACGAAGATATAAAAGATATTGGTGTCTCTTGCTAACTTTGTGCTTAGCAGTGGGGATTGGTGTCTCTAGTAGATTGGTGTTTACGAAGATCTAAATATATTGGTGTGTCTTGCTAAGTTGGTGCTTAGCGGTGGGGATTGATGTCTCCGGTAGATTTGTATCTATGAAGATCTATAAGAGTATATTGGTGCCTACCATGATTTGAATCAGCTGAGGAGATCGGTGTCTCCAGTAGGTTGGTTCCTACAAGATTTGTAACAGAAGGTTGGTGCCTACAAGCTTTGTAACAATAGGTTGGTGCCTACAAACATTTATAAAGATAAATTTTTGTGGTTTTCTCCCGCAATGGTTTCCAATTTAAACTCAATGTACCATGATTTGAGTTTACATGCATTTATTGTTTTAAATTTAATGAATGATTGATGAATGGATAAATATTTGATTCACTCCCCCCCATGCCCCACCTCTCAGTATAAGCATAAATTCAACATGTGGAAACTTGTAGTAGGAATATCATCAAAACCATATATGGGAGTGGAGAGTGGAATGATTACATTAGGTTTCCTACCTAGAGATCAACCTGAAAGTCTTTTTCTTTCACCAAATTTTCTTTGGGTATAGTAATGGAGCCAGCAGATTTCCTCTAGAATTGGACCTTGTGATGATAGATTTGGAATCCATGTTTTTAGGGTAATCTCTTTCCCTTGTGGAATTTCCTTTGAAAAAAATCCTTAAGTATTAGAAAATAATACACTTGTTAGTAGTCCCTTAATAAATAAATATAGACCTATGTCTATGGTAGAGCACACTTAGATCAACAAATCAACGAACTCAAGAATATTGTACACAAATTTGGCCAACACTTTGCTTCCTCTCTTACTAGAAATCAAATGTTATGTCATATATTGGGATTAATCTATAAAATGTTGTGGATATTCCTCTAGAATAGTTTTTCACAACAAGCCTTATACTATTCTGAAATATTAGATTATTCAATTTATTTCCTTAGATCTCAGTTTAGTTATTACTAGCTAATTTCTTAGATTTATGAAAATAACTAAATATGAAAATGAAAGAACAAGAAAATATACACACCATCCACACAAATGAACACAATATATATCATGGGAAACCTAACATGGGAGAAAACCCATGCTAGAAGGTGAGGCCTATGCTCTACTCTATTTTCTTTAGTTATGAATAGCAAGTACAGAGAAAGGGGCACTTACTATGGAGTTGCCTTTAACATTGTGGCCTTAATGGCTGCTACAAAATATCCTACTTCCTCTTTTATTCTCTCAAAATACCACTTCTATATGCTCTTCTCAATTATGGAACAAGTACAATACCAAATAATGGAACCCCCTCTCTTCCCAATGGCCTGGTATTAAATGTATGTCGATAGATGTATCGGGTTAGGGTTTTTGCATCCTCTACCCTTAATTAGTGATAAGGTTTTGGAACTTCTAGAATGTTTTTTAAATTACACACATGGCTAGGCCCACATGTGTGAATAATGGGGGTTGACGTGGCATCCACTCATACCATAGTGGTCAACAAGGTAGGTCAACTTGTGGGAGGCATAACTTTCGCATACAAGCTCTGATTGAGGTGATTTTTTCAATGTTGGAAAGGTCTCGATATGTAGAATATATTCAAAGGGTTGGGATCTAATCTTGCAATTTTTTGACCCAAAAAAATGTCATTTGATTCCTCAAATAGATCTGGAAGGTTTCAAACCCAAAATCTCCAAACTGGGACTTGATGCTAAAACGGTCCTTGCAACCCAATTCCTCCAATTGTTCCACCCAGAAATTACTAGGATAGATGAAAATTTATATGATGATCCATTCCTCAGGGTTGGACTCCCTTTTAATAAGACTATTTCCTATGTATTCCCCTATGTTGTCCCCTTTCCACTAAGGGGGCAAATGCCAAGGCATAGTGTGTAGGATGCACCTTCTTGCACCACTCTAGGTGTTCAAGCTAGTCCTCGAACTAGGGTGGTATGCACAATAGTTTATAAGGAAACATTTTTGGTATGTTACCTAAGAATGACCTATTTATCTCTGAAGCTCAAATAATTTATAATAGAGACTAGTGGTGCATGGAGTTAATCTCTGGTATCTTTTTCAAAAGCAAAAATAAAAGGGGTGTTGAGTTATGGTTTTTTGGGGATGGCCAAGAAGACAAACAATAAGGGATTTTAGTAGGTTTCAACCATAGGAATGATCTTCTAAAACATGGGCATCATGCTCTAGTTCTACTTGACAAATTACTCAAAGAAAAAGAACAAATATATGCTAAGGAGAAGGTTGAAACTACTTTCTTAACACATATTCATTAGATAGAAAATCAAATGGGCAAGGAAAGCATAGATCCATTTATTTATTCAACACCATGTGAGACAGAAAATGAAAGGGAAAACTAGCATAACTTACTTGAAATTGTTATTCACCAATGGAAACAACCTTGGTCCTGATTATACAATAAACCCCACATTTCATTTATAAAATAGTAGTTCCAATGTTTGGGACTATAAAGTCTCAATTCTAAAACAACCATTTCATTTATACAATAAGTGCACCAAAGGTTGGGGACTATAGAATTATTATATTGGGCCTCATTTCATCCATTTACAAACTCTATTACTGAAATAATGTTTACAAGGAGAATGGGAATGAAAGAGAAGAGAACTATAAGTGGAATAATGTTGCTTGCAGTTACAAAAGTAGTGATACACCGGGTAGATCTTCAATTTTTGATGGTTTCTTTCCCCTATTTTTCCCTCCTTTTTTATTGAAATGAACTTCTAATCCTTGTATAGGAGAAAAATATCTCTATTATAGATCGCTGGACAGGAAATATGAGCCCAAAAAAATAGGTTAGAGTTTTTTTTTCCTCGCCAATTAAAGTTCTCTACTTTCACTTTTGTGAAATTCAGTTAGAATGGTAGCATTTTAGCCCTACCCAAAATTCATAGCCAAATTTTGTAGCAGATTTTGATCTGTTGTATATTTCTCCCCTTTTGCTATAGTGATTTTATTTGCAACTCATTAAGGATTTTGGTTCATTCACCACCCAAATTAACTCCAAATATGGCATATTCCAAGCCAAATACAACATTGTCCATTGGAAAAGAATCAAAACGATGGAAGAATGAACTAATTTGGTGCCCTCTTACCCTTCTTTAGCTTTCACAATATGGTTATAGCAACTCTTGTAGTGGTAAGGAATAGAACTCAACTTTTTTGGTCTTTCATAAAACTCCATTGCACTTTTTAATTAACAAAAGGACCACTTTAGACTTTAATGCTAAATACCTATTCCAAACTTTATAATATAAAAATCACTTTACATGGTTGAATTGAATGTTTCACTGAATGCATAAAATATTTTACCAAAACCATTTTAATACACTCCTAAAGAGGATCCCCACCATGACTAAGTTGGATGCATACCTATGCATTTTACCTTTTATAACTCACCTACCATGAGCATGCGCCTCCTTTACCCCTTAATGCTAAATACCCATTCCAAACTTTATAATATAAAAATCACTTTACATTATTGAATTGAATGTTTCACTAAAGGCATAAAATATTTTACCAAAACCATTTTAATACACTCCTAAAGAGGAGGCCCCACCATGACTAAGTTGGATGCATACCTATGCATTTTACCTTTTATAACTCACCTACCATGAGCATGTGCCTCCTTTACCCCTTCACGACTTTGTTTATACAATTCTTCACATGGTTTGTGACTTAAATTTCATTTGCCAATCTTTTTAAATGCACGTGCTCTTTGTATGAGATAAGTCGAGGTCGCTTTAATATTTAATATTATATGCCATTAAAACATATGGTATATACCTTGGGCTTTGTAATTGGTAGCCCACCAAAAAACAACTTACAAGACCTCATGACCAAATCTTGGCCGTTAGATGGATATAGCGGAATACCCCATCGGCCGTTCCCGGCAAATGAAATTTATGTAGCTGGCCCACAACTCATCTCCCACGAGTTCACTTGGACCGTTGATTAAATTTTTCAATTGATTGTGGGCCATTAGCGGAGTGGGGTGTGAGAAGAGAGGTGGCTCTCTTTTCTTCAAACATTGCAAGGCTTTAGTGGGTTATTGGATTTTCTCTGGTGTTGGTTTAGTTGGTTAGTGCACTGTAAGGCTTTGCTTTAACTTTCAAAGTCACAAGTTCAATTATGGTCAAGCGCAACTCCACATGTCCATTTCATTTGCATTGTAAAAATGTATAAATAATAAAATTACCCACAATCAAACACTAAAACCTAGCACCCCTGGTCTTCCTTTGGTCAAGAGAATATCGATTGAGTTCAAAAACATAAGGTGAAAAACTATGTTGCAAACTTCTTTTGAACACTTTGTAAAGTGTGGTTGATTTCAGACTATGAAAATTTAGGCATGGTTAGTCTTGGGTAGATCTAGACTATCCTTGGAAGATATATAAAATAATAGAGCAAATTGAGAGAATTTCACAGTGCAAGTTCGTAGTCAAAATGTCACTATGAAAACTTCAACTAAGTTGTGGTTCCACTATGATGTGTTTCGGCTCTTGAAAACTGAGATGAAGTATCCTCATGCGTAGACTTAAAAAAGTGTGTTTCAGTTCTGCGTTTCAAGCATCTGAAACGTGGTTTTTTAGTACATGAACATGGCCCATGTTCATAAATTGCATGCCACTTGTATGCTCCATATGGAGCCAAATGAGCTATGTCACGTGTATCCCTCGACCTTATCAACAATCTCCAAAAATAGCTTCACGATTGACAGACCAAAGCAAGCGCATTGCCTAGTTGAAATTTTCATAGAAAACATGCCAAAAAACAACTAAAAACACATGTCTCCTTGGTTTCTAAGGTTCATACTACTCTATCACCTCCATAGAAAACCTAAATGATATGTCGTGAAAAGCAATGCATGGAAGACATAGATTGATTTCCAATGACTGGATGCATGATAACTTTTGATGCCTTTCTAGTGTACTTTATAAAGAAGAACAAGAAACTTGGCATCCTAGTGGAAATTTTTTAAAACTGTGTTTTTGTATTTTGAGAGACCGAAATTGAATTATGTCAACTCCATGGTGTTTAGTGAACTTAATAAATGTATTTGATCTAATATCTACCCTTAGATGGGTTATTATGCTTTCATACTTAGTTTGGCCTAAAGTGGGTCTTGCCATGTTTTCATACTTTTACAACTCAAAATTTGATTTTGCCAACTCTATCATGATTAGTGACCTCAAAAACCCCATCTAAGCCATTCCCTATGCTTGAATTTTTTTTTAGTTGGAAAATATAATTTCACTCAAGCTAAGACTCATAACAAAAACTAGTTTTCATACTTCTACAACTTAGAATTGGATTATATCACTTACATCATGATCAATAACCATAATAAACACGTTTGATCAACTTCCTACATTCAAATATGTCATTTAGTTGATTTGCAAAATTTGACCCAAGATGAACCCCATGACAAAAAGTCTATTCTTGAATAATGAATCTTTTCAAGGAAACACAACTTTCATGCTTTGCTAAGTTTCAAAAACTCCTAAATAATAAATAATAATAATAAAAAAAAAAAAACCATTAAGATATTCCTAAATTTCAGATGATTTATCTTTAAAATGTCGTCTATAGTTTATCAAACCCCACTGCAATTCAAAAGTGTGCATTTATTATGCAACTAATAAAATACTTTGAAGTTAATGATTTGTAAATGATGGACATATAGCGAATGAAGCTTTGAGCAAGTTATGCAATTCTACAAATCCTATACATATTTTTAAGACTAAACACAATATCTCTTGTTACCTGTCCTCGAAAATTATTGATATGAAAGCTTCAATGCAATTACTAACTCCACTCAAGGAAACCCATAAAACCCAGGGACAACAACATGTCTAATACCATACTTTTCTTTCCTATGCTCATACTCAATTCCAACTCAAACTTCAATATCATTTAAATACATTGAATAACGTATGCATGAGCTCGCCATTATTTAATGCATTTATATCATTTAACAAAAGTGCATGGTTTATGAAACGGTTTTAAGTCTTATGAAATGGTTCAAAATAATCTCAGAAATAACCATTGGTTAAAGGCATTTATTGTACAACACTATGAGAGGAAAACCATTCTTATAACCTTCATTAAAGCCATACCATTAGTCCATGCCATGACACGCTTGAGTGAAATGTTGGAGGAGAGAGGAATAATAAGGAAGCAATTCACTACTTCGTTTGATGACATGAATTGCTACTTTAGTCACTTGAGACACAATTGCTAGCTCCCAAATAACTCACATGCCTAGAATGAGGTGGCGTGACCCAGGGAGCAAGAGGCAACTTGTCCATGGTGCGTGTGGCCTGTATGGCCCACATACGGTCCTTAGGGAAGCAAAATTGGTTGGCCCGCGTGTGGGTTCAAACAGTTGTCATAGGTAGCAAATGGCCTCTGAGGGTGAAACAAGCATGCATATGGGATCAAAGAATCACTATAGGCAACATATTATCATGAGAGAAAAACTAATTCATTGGGTATGTTTTTTCCAATAGTGACAAGCTTGACAAAATTGGAAACTAGATGAAGAATGCAACAACTCTATTGGCAATCATAGATTTTTAATATCGGAAATGGATGAATATAGGATAATAAATCATTTTTGAGATTATTCCTCTGTTTATGGGCATTGTAACTATGAAGGAAATCCTCAAAACTATAGTTTAGAATGAATTCTCATCTCATTAAAATAAACACATGCAGTAATTTAAGTGCACAGTGGCTTCCAATAAAACTTATATAACAAACTAACTCAACATTATAACAACATAAAGAGAAAATACATCACACATGGACACAATATTTACTTCGGAACCCAAAAGGGAAGACCAACATTCAATAGGCTACAACAAGGCTCGTTATGTAGTAATGTGTAGGTTATGGTACCCTCATGCTCTATAGTCCATTCTCAGTCTTCACATAGGAATTTGGGCAGCAATATCACTCACTCTCAACCAAAGATCCCCACTTCCTTTGTGGTGCAAGAATAAATAGTAGAATAGCTCAGGTGGGGTTGAAGTTAGAAGGCCATGCATCCCTAACTCTTTAGGTTCCCCAAGTCCAATTTGTTTTTTCTCTCTTGTCTTTTTCCCAATTCCATTTAAGGGATAGTGTCTCATGCTTTTAGTTTTTGAATACACATTTTTTCTTCTTCTCACTTTTTATCTCTTCAATACATTTTCATTTCAACTATGTATATTTTTCATGCTTACATTGAGAGTACTATGTTAATGCAAGTGTGGACATTGTTTAGGATGGCATGGGGCCCTTCAGACCACCATCATGTCTCCTACCTCATCCATAGCCTCAAACCTTGTATGTGCCAATCCTCATAGAACCTGATTCAATAGCCAATTGTTTTCATGTGGATCCAATTTGGATCACACCTCCCCGTTGGGAGGCATTTAGTCCCCAAAAACTTCCAAGGATAGGTGAGGGAACTTGCTTTCAATTTGGCTCCTCTCATACAATTTTGCTTGCCTTGGAGTCTATCCTTTGAGGAAAATTTGCTAGATTTCTTATTATCCTTTGCAAGTTACCCATTTTGCTTTCAATTTGGCTCCTCTCATACAATTTTGCTTGCCTTGGAGTCTATCCTTTGAGGAAAATTTGCTAGATTTCTTATTATCCTTTGCAAGTTACCCATTGCTTCTACTACATAATTATGTCTTCCTTCAATTCTTCAAGAGCATGTGGTGTAAAGTGTTCAATAGTGGGGAGAACCTGTCAGTCCTCTTCTGCATCCTTCATGGAGGGTCGAACAACTGTAGACATTCCACATTCACCAGTAAGCTAATATAAGGAAGAAGTTTAATATGAAGGTGTTCTCATTCACCTGCTCAAATACGTCAATAGGTTTGTATTGGAGTGGCTTGAGTTTCTTCACTACTCTTGCAATCACTCCTTGTGAAGGTAAATCCACATCTTATCTCCAAATTGAAACTTATGATCTTCTTTGCACTAGTCATGTCTATCTTTATATTACTGCTAACTTCTGTCAAGCTACTCTTATACCTTCAGATGTATTTTTCTTATCTCATCAACAAATGTTCTTTCCATCTTCTTATATCCTTGTAGCTCTTCTTTGTCCTTATGTTGTCCATACACAATGTTAAACAATGAGGGAGGTAAATAGCCAAATCAAGTCTCAAAAGATAATTTTTTGGTGGAAGAATGAAGTACTCCACTATATGAATGTTGGATGTACATCAACTGCTCATCCCAAGTCCTTGGATGCTTTTTATTGTACCCTCTCAACAATTGTATCAACTTTTGGTTGACAACTTATGTTTGTCTGTTAATATAGGAATGAAATGTAGTGGAATACCTCAGCTTGGTATCCATTCTCTCCCAAAGTGTTGTCTAGAACCTTCCTAAAAACCTATTATATCAAGTATATATGACGGGCTTGGAAATCCAAAATGTACCTAAACATGACTGAAGAATAACCCAACTTCTTATAGTCCAAATATCATCTTCTTGCATAGAATGAGCACACACATATTGTTGAAGAAATCTCCATGACAAACAAGTAGTTGTGGCCTTTGTGAGACATAGGAAAAGATCCAAAAAATTCCATGGAGATGTTGTCCCACGGCCTAGCAGTGGCATATAGAGCCAAAGCTTTCTATTGCATGGCTTGTCAATCCTACAAAGAACACAACCTCTAAAAAATCTCACCACCTACTCCTGCATCTTTGACCGATACACATACCTTTGCAAATTTTCAATTGTCTTTATTACAACTTGTACAATAGCTCATCTTGGAGGTCATATTCATTTCCTTCCATGGAAATGATTGGTCTATCCATTATATACTTGTAGACTCTTCTAAAATATTCATCTCTCTCATAGTCTTCACTCAATAGTTTTTAAGTGGAGGGCTCAAGTTGCATTATCACTCCAATTGTTGCAATGTTCTTCAGTGGGGTCATGAAAGAATATTAGCTAGCTTGTTTATAGCTTCTTTCTTGTACTTGATTAGTAGGTGTAATTGTTGCAATAATCTCAACCACTTGTAATGCCTCACTTGTTGCATACTGCTTTGAATTTGTAGGTACTATAGGGGCTGGTGTCAATGTGTATGATGGTATCTGTCCCACGGCCTAGCAGTGGCATATAGAGCCAAAGCTTTATATTGCATGGCTTGCTACTCCTACAAAGAACACAACCTCTAAAAAATCTCACCACCTACTCCTACATCTTTGACCGATACACATACCTTTGCAAATTTTCAATTGTCTTTATTATGCCAAATTGTCTAGCAATCCTGGAAGTGTGAGCTTCCCTCATCAATTGAAGCCTTTTATCCTATGGTATGCACAACTTGTCCAACTTGTACAATAGCTCATCTTGGAGGTCATATTCATTTCCTTCCATGGCAACTTGTACAATAGCTCATCTTGGAGGTCATATTCATTTCCTTCCATGGCAATGATTGGTCTATCCATTATATACTTGTAGACTCTTCTAAAATATTCATCTCTCTCATAGTCTTCACTCAATAGTTCTTGAGTGGAGGGCTCAAGTTACATTATCACTCCAATTGTTGCAATGTTCTTTAGTGGGGGTCATGAAAGAATATTAGCTAGCTTGTTTATAGCTTATTTCTTGTACTTGATTAGTAGGTGTAATTGTTGCAATAATCCCAACCACTTGTAATGCCTCACTTGTTGCATACTACTTTGAATTTGTAAGTACTATAGGGGTTGGTGTCAATGTGCATGATGGTATCTTTCCCTAGGAGGTAGTGCTTCTACTTCTTCACCACTTGAAAAATTGCATAGAGTTGTTTATCATACATGGGGTAGTCAAGTATTGCTCCATGAAATAACTATGAACGATTACATAGCAACCCTCCTCCTTGCATAAGCATTGCTCCTAATGCATATCCATTTGCATATGTCTCTAGTTCAAATGGTCATTGTAAATTGGGCATGGTTAGGACCAAAGAATTGTTGATATTCGTCTTTAGGTATTCATGAAATGCTCATTGTTGTGACTTACCCAAATGGAAACTCTTTTTCCTAGTGGTCATGACATGAAATGGTGTTTCTACTATTGAAAGTTTGCAATGAACTTCCTCAAGTATTGAGCTACTCCCATAAACCTTCTAACCTCTGTCAAGATGGAGGGAAAAAGTCATTGGTTGATGGTTGGGATCTTATCTGGATCCACCTTTATCTCTCCTCCACTTATCATATGTCCAATATAAATCAAGGACTCCTTCCCAAACTCACACTTCTTTAAATTTGCAATCAATTGATTCTTCTTTAATGTCTCTAGAACATGTGTCACATGTGAGATGTGCTCTTGCCAAGTATTATGTCATCTAGATACACTATTACAAATGAGTCAATAAAAGGATATATCACATTCTTCATGAATGTCATGAAATTTGTGGGTACAATACATAAATCGAAAGGCATCATTGACCACTCGTACAAACATTATTTCATCTTAAACATTTTTTTCCACACATCTTCTATTTTGATTCTCACTTAATGGTGACCTAATTTGAGGTCTAACTTGGTGAAGAACTTGGTTTGTCGTAGCTAATCCAACAACTCATCAATCCTTGGTAGATGATATCTATTCTTAATGGTGATTTTTTTCAGGGCACAGTCGTCAAAACACATTCTCCAACTTTTGTCCTTCTTTGACTCTGTGATGATGGGTGAACCACATGGCAACATGTTGGGCATGATGAATCCTTTCTCTAAAAAATGAATAAATTCCTTCTTCACTTCATTTACTTCAATGATGGACTACCTATATAGGTGAATGTTTGGCAATGATGAATCCAACAACCAATGAATCTCGTGCTCAAACTATTGGCATGCTTGGTGACAATGTTTCTGTATATCTTCCTTTTAACCAGGAACAAACGTGCATTTTATCTTATCAACCAGGGTTTTCAATATTCTTGTTATATGTCATGCATTGTATGTGCAGGCTACAAAGTCTTAACTTGTACTAGTTTCGTAATATGTTCCTACAAGAAGGAAATTGCATTGTAGAAAACACAAAAGAACTAACTTCAAATGCTTGTGATTTCAAATCTAATGTCGATGACCTAGTCTTGTGATATCACTTCTCTTGATCTGTCATTATGTTTTCATCATGAGTATGTTTTCATAACCTATTTCTACAACCCAGCATTCTAAGACAAATAAATTGACATAAACAACAAAACAAGATAGAAGCTACAACATATAATCTATCTATAGGGGATCTACAATCTATGTTTAACTGAAAGATTAAGTATAAAGATTGGAGCACTATGTGTGCATGAATTGTGATTCCTACTAGAATATGGCTTCCCTATGCATTGTAATTGAGATTATTATACCAAACCATTGACATATCATTATCATAGCAACACTTCTCTAGTAGATTGGTTTGGAAATTCAATTCTTCCATACACATGTGACCATAGTTCATAAATGAAGTAGAACAACAACAAAGTAAAACTATATGATAAAAAAAATAAAATTTATATACATCAAAGACAACTATCTATAGATCCAAATCTCTTATTCTCTAGAGTGGGCCCCCTTTAGAAAGCAGGGATTTGGGATCTATTACAACAACACTAGTGATTTAAATTAGAACTCACACATTCAAAAGAAAAACCAACAAGTGTGGTAGAGGTCTGGGCGCTTTGTATTTTTATTTCAGAAATCCAAATCTTTTACATCATATTTATAAACAACATCCCTATGTCCAAATCACCCTCCTGGGGCCAAATCTTATACATCATATAGATCTGGGTCGAGCCCAAGTTTAGAAAGTAAAAAACAAAGAAAAATAAATGAAAAATGCAAGCTAAATCGCTCCTTTGTGCTAGGTTTTGTCTGTTGAAAAAGGGGGTTCAATCCACCACTCATTTGGCATAATGGGGATGATATCAAGATCTATATAACAATAATAATTCTCGGCATAACTCCTGTGCGTCCAAGATTCCTACTAACAAGTAAGGAGCAAGGTTCTCACTCGTACACACTCCAACTGGAGCTCGTTATCCATGTTGGTGGTTAACTATTGTTAGAACAGTTCCAAAAAATCTCTAGAAATGGGCCATCAGATTAATGGAACCCAAAAGATCCATTTGAGTCATGGTGCTCACATGTTCTCGATTTCTCTACTCAAATTATGCCTCATAACCAAATTTATCAACGCTTGGACCTTTATTAATAACCTAGAAAATATGCCCTGCACTTCATGCCATAGGTTTAGAGCACATCTTGAAATGAAAAGCAACTAATCAAAAATTTTTAATCAAATACATAGAAAAATAACTAACCATAAATCCTAAGATCCAATTCATCATAGGATAGCTTAATAATTAACAAGTGGATGTGAAAATGGGACAAGGATGAAGCAAAAGGACGGTTAAATTAGGCTTAAAGTATACCATATAGGAATATTGACACTTGGGTGGAATCCCTTGAGGTTCTTGGAACACCTCCTTGTAGGATTCAATCAGTTGTTCTAGTTGGTGGTGCTAATTTCCACTATATCTTTCCAAGGATACCTTCATCTCCAATCCACTAGCCTCTCCTTGTTGCTTTCGTTCTCTCAAAAACAATGTGATAAGCTTGTTTATGTTACCAATGATTCTCCAAGCCCGATGGGCATTTATCAAAGAGAATTTGGATTTTCTCTGAGTGCATTTATGGCATATGACTTCCCATATTTGATGAGTCTATTCTAATTTTCTCTCCTCTAGAGGATGGCATCTCTCACACACAAGTATGGGCTTCCCAAGATGTCTCCTCACATATCCAATGTAATCACATATGTTACCACTTCATCCACGAAGTCCTGGTTGATGGAAAACTTGAATTTGCATTGTTTTCCTGCTCTAAATTATACATCTTGTCTCACCTAGCCCAAGGGGTATTGTGATTCGTATTTAGGAGTGGAACGAACTAATTAACATATTGAATACAATAAACACGAAGATATGAAGAACAACATAGATATACAGTGAACAATATCTTTTATTGAATAAATGAAATAGGCTGAAACTGTAAAACTGCAAAACTGAAACACTTGCTTGAATGGTGGTAGCTATCTCTGAGAAGAGATGTGGATTCTACATACATCCATCTAAGAAGAATGATTACAATGAGGCTCCAGAGGCATTTTTGATATTACTCATGAATCCCAAACCCTATAAGGTGAAACACCAAAAGTCATGTGGGCCCCTATGGGTAAGTTGGTACATCAACTTCTCGGGGTCGTAACGTTTGCATAGGACCTATGTTTTAGGCATGTGATAGCCCGTTGGAAACGTATTTTAGAGAAATACGCATTACATCGTCAAACTTGACTTTGTTTATAGTTTTATTGTGGCAAGCCAAAAAAACATTGTTTAGGGATCCAAAACGGCCCTGGAAGTACAACAAGATGTGATGACATGAAAACATACAAAATAATCCAGTTGGATTAGGTGAGAGGCCACCAGTATCAACTTGGAAGATGTGTAGGTCTTCAGACAACCCCAGAAGTGTAGAACCCACAATTACAAAGAAGTACATAAGAACGTGTTGAACTAAAAACAGATAAGAGGAGTCATTTGGAATAGGTGGGTGGCCACCAATATCCACCCGGATCAATCCTTCCCCCTTACGAAGCAATGGTCTCCATTGCATTGAGTTCCCCCATAAGGTGAGGAAATCTCTGCTATATTTGGCCCCGGGTGAGGCACTTGCCTTGGTGTAGGAGTTTCCCTACTTTGACAACCCGATAAAACTGGATCCTCTGCTGGTGAGTTCCCTTGACCCGTGTGTCCACTCTTTGATCAATGGATTCTTGTTCCATGCATTCAGGGTTGAGCTCTGTTGCTGTCATCTATTCGACGATCTCAAAGGTGTTCAATAATGGTGGAAAATATGCAATAATGGTGGAAAATATGGCCAAAGGAGGTCCACATTGAACATTGGGTGTAGACCAAAGAAGGGTGGAGTGATGAGCTTAAAAGCATTGCTACCCACATCCTTGGTGATAGTGTAAGGACCATAGCGAAGTGGGCAGAGCTTCCAATGGGGCCCTATGAGACGCTCCTTCTACAAATGTAACCAGACTTTGTCTCCAACCTGAAACTTGTGTGGTACCTTGTGTTGATCATGGAACTGCTTTTACTTAGTATTGGATTTCTACAAAATATCCTGGATCTGTTGGCGGATGTGTTGAATTCACTCAATGAATCTAGTGGCTTTGTCAATCTCAGACTGAACATGGGAAGAGTTTGTCTTTGTGGTGGCAAGAGGTAGTGCAACATCTATGGGACCCAAGGGTTGGAATCCTAGCTCCACTTGAAATGGGCTATGGTTGGTGGAGCTATGGAGAGCCTTGTTGTAACTGTGTTGAACATATGGGAGACTCTTATTGCATGTACATGGATACTTAGAGTTGTACATGTGCAAGCTATGCACAATCATCCGATTGATGACCTCTTTTTGGCCATCTGTTTGGGGGTGGAGAGCAGTGGATTTAGTGAGCTTGGTGTCCAACAGTGACCAAAGACTCGACCAAAATGTGCTAAGGAACCTATTTTCCTAGTTGGAGATGATAGTCTGTGGTATCCCAAAGTGGACCCACACTCGTTTAAAGAAGATCTTGGTAGTATTGGTCATTGTGATATTCTTCTTGTAGGTTGTGAGGATGCCCATCTTCGAAAATCGATCAATGACCACAAATACGTAGTCATTGCCTTGCTTGGTGGATGGAAGGACAAACATGTAATCCATTGAGATGGATTCCCAAGGCTTCTTGGGAGTAGGAGGAGGGGTGTATGATCCTTAATTCTTGATGGTTTTCTTGGAAATGGCACAGGAAGTGCAAGATCTGACATACTTGTTGACATCCTATCGAAGTTTTGGCCAATAAAAATGTTTCTGAAGAATGACCACAGTTTTCTCCACGCCAAAATGTCCTTCCATCTGACTGTAGTGGGCTTCCCAAATCATCTTTGCATGCTCTCTTGTAGGAACACAGATATGGCCCAGATGGCATAATAGATTGTCCTGAATGTGAAAATTAATGATAGTCGTGCCTGTACACAAGAGCTGATAGGTGGTGGTGAAATCCGGATCTTTCTGATAAAGTTGGGGCCACTCAGATGCCTCATGTCCATAGGAATGGAGCACAATGGTGAGTGCATCCACGGGAGGTCGACTGAGGTATCCAACAACATGATTTGAGATCCTTGTCTTATACTTGATGTTGATATGGAACTGTTGCAGGTAGGTGGACCATTTATGATGGCAGTTGCTCTGCAATTTCCCATTTGTCTGTATGAACTGCAGAGGCTTCTGATCAGTGTGGATGATCGTCTCCTTTCCCATAATGTAATGTTTCCATTGATGATAGGCTTGTACAATGGAATACATTTCCTTGTCATAGGTGGGGTATTTCTGGACAGTATCTGAGAGTGTCTCACTATAGTATGCCACTGGATGACCATGTTGAGTGAGAATTGCTCCTACAACATAGTCAAATGCATCAGTCTCAATCTCGAACGGTTGTTGCAGATCGGGAAAGGAGAGTACTGTAGTTGAGCACACATGATGCTTCAGATCATTGAATGCTCATTTTTGTTCCTTCCCCCACATGAACGTTTCCCTGCCACCTCCCTTGGTCACCTCGTTGAGGTCCCATGCAATATGGGAGAATCCCAACACGAACCATTGATAGAAGTTGGAGAGTCCCAAGAAGCTCTAAAGCTCGGTTAGTGTGGTCAAGTTTGGCCAGTCACAGATGACTTGGATCTTAGCTAGATCAACATGTACCCCATGCTCATCAACAATGTAGCCCAAGTATTAGACCTTGTTCATGCCAAAAGATCATTTTTCCAAGTTGGCATATAGCTTGTGTTGTCGTAGAGTGCTCAAAACCTGTTGAATATGCCGCATGTGCTCCTCCCAAGTTATGTTGAAGATGAGGATGTCATCCAAATATACCACCACAAAAGAGTTGGTGAAGGGTCTCAATACATCATCCATTTACCTCATGAAAGTGGTTGGTGCATTTGTTAAGCCAAAGGGCATGACCAACCATTTGAAGAGACCTTCTTTATATTTGAAGGTTGTCTTCCATACATCTGTTAGTTCAATGGGAACTTGGTGGTAGCCAAAATTTAGGTCAATCTTGTTGAAGAACTTCCCCCCCTTGAGTTGGTCAAGAAGTTCATCAATCCAGGGAATTGGGTATCGATTCCTGACTGTGATTTTGTTTAAGGCTCTTTAATCAATGCAGAGTCACAAAGTATCGTCCTTCTTCTACACCAGTACAATCAAGCTTCTGCAAGGGGAGGAGTTGGGTCTGATGTGCCCCTTTTGAAGAAGCTCTTGGCTCTAACGCCTGATTTTGTCATTTTCCATCAGCAAGCGACGATAGACTGGTCCATTAGGTAGAGGTGCACCAAGGGTCAGATCAATTGGATTCTTGAATTGGCAGTGCGTCAATACCCTGATGGGTGAGGAGAATATGTTTCTGTATTCTTCCATGATCCCATCCACTTGCTTTTGTTGCAAAGAGAGGCTTTATGTAGAGGTCACGGATGTGGCGATGACCTTCTTCTTACTATGAGAACATATCACAAAGAAGATGAACTTATTGGTCTGTGAAGTGACCTTACTGCATTGCTTAGCAGAGATTAAAGAAATAACAATAGGCAGCGCTACCTCTAGTATCTTGTACAATTGTATACCCAAAGTAATAATAACACCGCGGGGTCTAGACCCATACACAACATGACACTCCACAAATATGGTTGTTCTAAAATAACATCACAAACTTCAAGGGGATAAATATCACACAATACCTCATATTTGAAAGGATTGATATCATAGGGAAGACAACATTGTTGGCTGACATGAAGATCTCTTCCTTAGAGAAGTTAGCCAATGGTGTAGGTATGTGGGTGAGTTGTCGTTGGTAGGTCTAGCTGCTTGATGACCTCTACTAAAATCAAGTTCTTATGACTGCCGCTATCAAAAATCAAATGAAGCGAAGCCCCCTTTACCCACATCTATGAGTGAAAGAGGCGTTTCCCTTCCTCTGGTTCTTCTAGTTCACTTGGCCAAACTTTGGTGGTAGCGATAGTGGAACTGGGTTCAACATTGATAATCTGCTTCCCTCCTTCGAGATTTGATTCAAAATCAGAATCGGCCTCTGCCTCAGAAGCCTTCAGCCTGACCACGAATGACTTCTTGGAGCGACATTATTCAATGTTGTGCCAAGGACTTTTATGGTACTAACACCATTTTCCCATGTCCTTCTTCGTCCTCTCATTTCCCTCTTGTGTTGCAGATTGGACTAGTTTTCATGAGAGTGGACCTCTTTGCTTTGTCCCTTGTTGTGTGGGTTGGGGTTGCGTTTTCCCTCCTTCGGCTGTGAGGAGTTTGCAGATCGAAACTCTCACCACTTTTGCTTAATATTCTTCTCAATCTTGACAGTGTATCTATAAGTCATACCCAATGAGGTGATGTCCAAAAAATCCATTTATGTTTGAATGTATCTATGCAAATAGACTTGGTATTTGAGCACCACATGCCGCTTAAAGTCTTTGGTACCCAATTCGGTGCACAAGGTATGGAAAATATTGGTGAAATCCAGTATTGTCTGGTCCCTTTCTTGATGCAGGGTGGTCCATCTGGTGTACTAGTCCTCGTAGCTTCCAACATGGTAGTATTGTTCTTTAATAGCATCCTGGAAGGAATCCCATGTAGGGGAAACCACAAATATTGTAGATTCCTCTATGGACCTTTGCTCAGAGTAAATGTCCCACCAGTCATTAAGATGGGGGATGGCCTTGAGGAGTGCAAAAGTAATATATTCCCTATCCAAAAAATTGTGGACCGAAAAATACCCTTCGAGCAGATTCAACCATTTATCTACAATCCTTCAAATAATGGAATATAAAAATTTACCTATACCTTGAAGGGGGTTGCATGGTCACTTGATGAAGATGCTTATCCTGTGGGAAGTCGCTAAAGGATCTATGCAAAGTTGTCCATCTTTTCGTTCCTTTTTAGCGCAAGGGATTCCTCGAGCAACATTTTAAAAGGATCTCCTACTCCATCATCTTTCTTTTCATCTCCCATGGATTTTTGTTGGGCTCAGCGTGGTCGATCATGCAATGACTCGATTGGTTTGAGTCCTAAATTCTTGTACCCATATCTTGTCGGGGACATGCACGAAGAAAAATAAATGAAGAGAAGATTGCCCTGATACCACTGATCCAGATTTAGGAGCATAATGAACTGATTAATAGACTAAATACAATAAACACATAGATATGAAGAACAACATATATATGCAATGAAAAATAGCTTCTATTGAATAAATGAAATAGGTTGAAATTGTAAAACTGTAGAACTTAAACACTTGCTCGAATGGTGGTAGTTATCTCTGAGAAGAGATGCGGCTGCTACGTGCATCTGTCTAATAATTATGATTACAATGAGGCTCCAAAGGCATTTTTTATATTACTCATGAATGCCAAAACCCTAGACATCCAAAAACCTAACCCTAGGAGGTGAAACGTCAAAAGTCATGTGGGCCCCTATGGGTAAGTTGGTACCTCAAATTCTTGGGGTCATAAATTTTTCTTACGATCTCTGTTTTAGGCACGTGATAGCTTGTTGGAAATGTCTTTCAGAGAACTACACATTACACCATCAAAATCTGAATCTGTCTATAGTTTGACTATGGCGAGCCAAAAAAAAAACTGTTTAGGTCTCCAAAACGACCCTGGAAGTATAACAAGATGTATTGACATGAAAACATACAAAATAATCCAGTTGGATTAGGTGAGAGGCCACCAGTATCCACCTAGAATATGTGTAGGGCTTAAGACAACCCGAAAAGTGTAGAACCCACAAATACAAATAAGTATAGAAGAATGTGTTGAACTAAAAATGGACAAGAGGAGTCAGTTGGAATAGGTGGGTGGCCACCAATATCCACCTGGATCATATTTCTAGATATTGTATACAGTCTCTAAGACAAGTTTCTCAACCAACTATGCAAGATAAAATTCAATTTTGAACTAGTATCAAACAAGCAACCTACCTTACTCTATTTCATGTTGATATTGATGAAAAATATATCTATGATCTCCTTATATTCCTTGTGACTACAACCAACTAGTACTACTTCCTTCTGAAAAATAGTACAACTAATATTCCCTTCTTGGTTTGAGGTATTATCCACCCTCTCCTCGACATCTACAGTGGTCAAATCCTTCTTCTTCTTCTTCTTCTTCTTAAAATTCTTGGGGAATTTCTCAAGGTGCAATTTCGTGCACTCTTCCATAGTGTGTCCCTTTTTATTTCAAGCCTTACATAGCTTGATGAGAGGGGATGCTTCTTGTGTTGTTTCTATAATATTCTTGTTGGTCTTGTTCTTCTTCTTCCTTTAATCTGTTGCTCTTATGGTTCTATTCTCTTGTGTATTCTATACTACATCACTCTCCCACCATTCCAAAGCATGGCCTTCAAACTTTGATCTCACAAATGCAATCTTCTATTTCCCAGTGACTTCATGTGTAATGAGTTACACCTCCATTTGTTGTAGCCATTGGTTTATTTTGATGGCATCAACTTCTCTTGCATAAGGTTAGATGTCCATTTTTTCATCCACATGGAAAGATGCATGCATTTTTTCTATAGTTTCATTCTCCCATATCTATCTTAGTCTTGAGCTCTGACTATGGTTTCTCCTTTTTCTTGGTATATTTTAGGTTAACCTTGTGTTCTCCATGTCCAGTCTCTATTGAGGATGCTTCCATACCTTTCAATAATACCAATTGTGTTACCATTGTAGTTAGTGTGACAATTCTCTATTCTAACCTATCCAGCTTAACCCTAGGATCTTCTTCTTCATTTTCTCCATGATGATGCCATTCCAATGTTGGTCCTCTACTTCTTTAAAGGCCTTGCAAAAATTCTTGTCCACTTCTACTATATCCATTGTAGGTGTTTACCATATAGGTCTCACCAAGTATATTCGAACTTGGTCTCTAATACCATATGATCCATAAATGGTGGGCTTATAGTCATTCCATTTTTCCAACATGGATCCTTGAGTAATTTCTAAAATTCTACAATTCCTATAAGTATTTATAACACTAAGTTCCAAGACACAATGTTAAGCTATCTCATACCACTTTTCCTTGGATAATATTGATATGAAGGATTTAATGCAATTACTAACTACACCCATTGAAACCAAGGGACAACATGTCTCAATCCATACTTTCATGTGCTCATACTCAATTCCAATTTATACTTCATAATCATTTAACGACACTCAATAACATATACATGAGTTGGCCATCATTTAATGCATTTATACCATTTAACAAGAATGCACGATTTATGAAATGGTTTTAAGTCTTATGAAGTGGTTTAAATAATATGGGAAATAACCATTTATTACAACCATCTATTGGACAACACTATGAGACAAAACCCATTCTTATAACCTTCACCCAAGCCATACCATAAATCCATGGCATGCCATGCTAGAGTGAATTGTTGAAGGCCAAAGAATGAGAGAGGAATAATAATTTCTTAAACAACCTAACTCTTGGTTCGATGGTGTGGATTATCACTCCAGACACTTGAGAAAAAATTACAAGCTCCCAAATCATTCACACACCCAACATGAGGTGGTGTGACCCCAAGAAGTAGGAGTCAAATTATAAATAGTGCATATGGTCTATATGGCCCGTGTATGATCCTCAAGGAAGAAAAACAACTTGTAGAGCCTGCATGTGGGTTCAAACAATTTCCAAAGTTAGCACACGACCTATGAAGGTGCAATAGGCCTATATATGTGCTCAATAATAACTAGATACAAACATATTGTCATGAGAGAAACACTAATTCATTGGCTATAATTTCTCCAATATTCACAAGCTTGACAAAATTGGAAACTAGCTAGAAGAATGCAACAACTCTGTATTGGTAGCCATAGATTTCTAATCTCAAAAGTGGGTGTATGGAAGAGAATAAATAGCTATTGGGTTTATTAGTTTTCTCATGGAGACTATAACTATGAAGTAAATCCTTAAAACTATAGCTAAGAATGGATTCTCAACCCATTAAAATAAACAAAAGATCAATTTAAATATGGAATGGATTACAATACAACTCACATACCAAACTAACTCATCATTTAAACAACATAGGGAGAAAATCTATCTCACATAACCATAATATTTACCTTGGAAATCCAAATGGTAAAACTAGTATTCAATTGGCTTCTATTAGGCTCTTTATTTCTCGGTAATGTGTAGGTTATAGTACCCTTGGGCTCTTTTGGTCCATTCTCAATCTTCACATGGGAATTTGGTTAGCAATTCCACTCCCTCTAAGCCAAAGAACCCATGTTCCTTTGTGATGCAAGAGTAAATAGAAGAATATCTCAAGTGGAGTTGAAGTTGGAAGTCTAGGCATCCACAACTCTTCAACTTCCCCAATTCCAACATTCTTCTCCTCTCTTGTCTTTTTCCCAATTACATTTGAGCAATAGTGTCTCACATTTTTATTTTTAAATTTTGTAATACATAATTTATTTTTATTCTTTTTCTTCTTCTCAATTTATTTTTCTCTTCAATACATTTTCCTTTCAACTATTTATATTCCCCATGCTTACATTAAGAGTACTATGTTAATATAGGTGTGGACACCAATCAGGATGGCATGGGGCCCTTCAAGCCATCACCTTGTCTCCTACCTCATCCATAGACTTGAACCTTGTCTATGCCAATCCTCGTAGAACCTAAGCCAATAGCGAATTCTTGTCATGTAGATCCAATTCAGGTAAGTTAATGTCAAAAATCTAATATGCTAACCTTGTAAATTGAGTAAACTATTAAAAATTATTTTGCTAACTCTAAAGTCCATTTTTATTAAGAATTGAGTCAATTATTGTGCTAACCTATAAGTCCATGATTGAATATTGAATTCTCAGTTTATAAGTTGATAATATAAGTTTGAGCATTTTCTTATTAACTCATTAATGTATGTTCCATCGATAGGGAGAGACATCAATGACATGTGCATGCCCATCTAACACTCCACTTGTCATACATCGATGATGCACATCTCATTGATTTATTGTGTGTTTGATAGCATTCCTTTCCTAACTTTTCCATTACTACTTCCTAATATCATTCCCCCACGGTTTCCAACATGAATTAAGTGACAATAAGGGGTCTATGGTAGCTTAAGGAAAGTTATCATATAAGGTTCGATAAACACATAAAGGAAATATGACGCTCTGTTAAGCCCTAAATAGTGGCTCATTACCCCTTAATTGGGGCATATTACATTATTAATGTTATTTTATTTATGTCGGCTTGAGTCCATTAGTTGTAATTGTACCTCCTAGTCTCCTATATATACCAAGGAAACATTTTCATTTGGAATCATCTTGTATTTGGACATTTATGTGGGCTATAAGGGGGTTTCCTCCTCGAAGAGGATTATTACCTGAAATTCTCTCTTTTTCAAGGCATTGAGTACTTATTCTGAGTTTTTTCTATGCTATATTGATATTTGGTTCTTAACATATGGTATCAGAGCTCAAGGTCTTGGGGTTTCGCTGCTACATCGAGTAGCTTCCCTTGAATATACAAGTACTTTTCCATCCTGGAACATGACTACATATCCTTCATATTCAAAAGTTGCAACTCAGAATATGTTTAATTTCAAATATGGAACATATAACATATTTTCTATTCCCATAAATATTCTTGACTCAAGTTAGAATCTTACATATCTAAACCCTCTTATTTCTTGTCTGGTGTTAGTTCCAAATCCTACATAGCAATCTGTCTCAATCTCTGAGAAAGTAAGGAATATTGATCTCATTCCTGTCATGTGTTGATATGATCCATTGTCCACGAACCATACCTCAATGTCTTCATATGTCACACTATTAAGACCA
>CBVK0101727178.1:0-17340 GCA_900067695.1 Picea abies | reverse complement strand
CGATCTTATATATATATATATATATATATATATATATATTAAATTGTATTTTTTGGGTGAAAAATTGGAGCTATTTTCTTGCAAGGTACAATTTAGGGGTATGTCTAGGTTTTGTGATTTGGGGTCCATAAAATTTTAGATTTATTTAAGTAATCAAACGACATTTTTTGTGGTTAAAACTTTTGAATCCCATTTGAGGCATCAAAATATTTTTGGGGGGTCAAAACTTTACAAACAAAATTATAATCTCTCAATGGTGTTGTACACGTAGAAAGCTTACCAATGGAATGAAGATCACCTCAATTGGAGTTCATATGAGGAAGTTATGCCTCTTTCAAGTTGACATATCTTTTTTACCACCATGATATCGAGTGGATGCCACATCAACTTCCATTACTCACACATGTGGAGCTATTCATGTATGGACTTTCATGAATATTCTAGAGGGTCAAAAATCTTAACCCTAATTAAGAGTTGAGGCATGTAAAAACCCTAAACATAATCCTAGGTGGCTATTGAAAGAAAAGGAAGGGGATACATTTTTATTGTATTGATTATTTTTCCATAGTTGAGAGGAGCAAGGGAGTGAGGTATTGGAGAAAAAAATGAAGTATAAGACCTTGTAGTAGCCATACATGCCACAATGTCCATGGCAAATCCATAGTGATTTCACCTTTCTTTGTATTTGCATTTCATAATTGAGAATAAAAGAGCAAGGCATAGGCCTCACCTTCTAGCTGTAATTTTCTTGTATTGATTTTTCTCAAGGTACATCTTGTGTTCATTATATGGATGGTGCATTATTTGCTTGGCTTATTTTATTTTAGTTTTAGTTTATTTCGGTATTTTGTTCTCTGAGCTAGTATATTAAATTTTAAATCTAAAGTAAAACCAAACATGATAAAATATTGCAAAATATTGTAATATCAATTGTAACAAACTATTCTAGTGGAATATCCACAACATGTTATAAACTGTATTGGTATCAAAGTAGTTTTATTTGGGGTTTTACGAGAAGTTACAAGATCCAGTAATTGGTGTAAGAAAGAAGTCTTAAAACCCTAGCAATGGAATATGAGTACAATAAAAACCCACAAGATGAATTAGAGGAGAGATTT
The DNA here is from genome assembly GCA_900067695.1 of Picea abies. Classification (NCBI taxonomy): domain Eukaryota; kingdom Viridiplantae; phylum Streptophyta; class Pinopsida; order Pinales; family Pinaceae; genus Picea; species Picea abies. Next base: position 16,222 of record CBVK0101727178.1, on the reverse strand, counting down.
TCAAAGTTGGAAGCACAAGTCATTGACATTTCTTACAACATGGCCATCCTCATGGTATTTCTAGAGAACAAGTTTGGTCATTTCAAGTAATTTGTTAGATCTAACTTAGAACTTATATTGGATAGGCAATATGGAGATAACAAAGACCTATAAAAGGAGTTGAAGAAAAATATAGAGAAAGAGAAACGAATTTTTAGTGCAATCACTTCTTCCTAATTTATTTAAAGTTTAAGCACATGTGGACATCAAAACCTAGCAAGGAGAGATTGATGTTGTTACCTTGACTCTCTAGTTGCAATAGTTATAAGTTATAAGAGAATAACATTTCATTTGTCTGACTAAATTTAGAATGCCATGCCAAAAATTGATGGGAAAATCACATGGAGATGCTTAGGTTGGAGGGTGATCCACTAGTAACTAAGTGGGAGGTGTTTAAAACCCTATTTAATTCCTAGTTCTACCCTATTGTGTAAAAAAAGGATCATTTGATATGTTGGCATTACTTCTTTAGAGTGTGTAAGAGTACACCATTGAGTTCAGAAAACAATCCATTATGTTGGGTATATCTCCCAAGAACCCAAATGTACTCCTCAAGTATATGGGAGTTCTACATAGACATTTGAGGAGGTAAGTGATTCTCTTTAAACCTAGGATAGTTAATGAGGCCTATGTTCAAGCATGATATCTATAGATTATGGACAAGAAGAAGGGATGGACAAGTGGTTCCAAGTAGAAATACCACCAAGATGCGTCCAAGGAGGGAAAGAAGAAGTGGAAAGGAAAGGATACAAAGACAATAGCAACAACACATTAGTGCAAGGATCTGAAAACCCACTATAATCATTGTATATTGATGGTCATATCAAATATGAGTGTTGGAAGCTACATCTATATCTCAATCCAAAGAACTAGAAGAAGGATGTTAGTTGTGGATTCATGCAACCAGGTAGAGAGTAGCTCAAATGTAGATGAGAATATTTTTTTCACTACAATGAAGAAGGAGGTGAACTTGAGTAGCCTCCATCCCAAGGAAGAGAATGCCATTACTAAACTCTTCCATAACAAGATCTAGGTTCACAATGGATGCTCTATTTGATTATGGTTCATAGGATAACCTTATAAAAGAAGATCTTGTCAGCAAGCTTGGATTGGAATTTCATAACCATCCTCACTCATGTCCATTTGGATGGGTAAATAAGGATGTGGAGCTCAAGGTCACTAAGAAATGTAAGATCAATTTTTATTTAGGTGAAAACTATATTGATGAAGTGGAGGTATATGTAGTACCACTTGATGTGTGTGGTGTAGTGTTTGGAAGCCCCTACATGTACATGAGCGATACAATCTTCTTCATGTGGAGAGAAAACCAATGTCAATTAATCAAAGATGGGAAGTCCTTCATCATCAATGCACACAAAGGTAAATCCAATATCTCACTAGTAAGTGCTAACAAGCCAAGAAATTGATAACTGCAAGTAGGGAGTTTGTATTTAGGAGTAAACACGAGAAAGAAGATAGAAAGAAACTCAGATGTAGACAAGAAAATCATCTATGCAACTAAATAGAAGGAGGTGAACCTAGGTAGCCTGAACCAAAAAGAGGAGAAGGAAATGAAAAACATGTTCTATATCAAGATTCATATGATTAAGAACAAGGTATATGTTATGTTTGATTCTAGTTCACATGCCAACCTCATTGAGGACCTGGTAAGTAAGCTTAGATTAGAGATGCATGATCACATTCACCCATACTCTTTAGGATGGGTGAATATGGAAGTAAAGTTAAAAGTTAGAAATAAGTGTAAGCTTATATTTATTACTAGTGAAATGTTTTTTGATGAATTAGAGGTCAATATAGTACCTCTTGTTGTTTGCGGTGTAGTGTTTGGTAGTCCCTACATGTATACGAGGGATGAAAAATCTTCATGAAAAGGGAAAACCAACATTGCTTGGTCAAGGATGGTAAATCATTAATCATCAATGTACATAAGGGGAAGTATAATATCTCTTTAGTAAGTTCCCACCAAACTAAGACATTGATCAACTTGAGCAAGAAGTATGTTCTTCTCTTTTTTCAGATATAACCATAATGGCATTGTACTATATAGTGGATGTGAAGGCATCATTGGAATGATGTATGAACGAAGAAAATTGTTAGCTATAATATATTTTATAGACATGTAGAGAAATTTCCAAGAGTTGAAAGGCGCTCCATGTAAGAGGGAAGTGGAACACTATAATACACAACTAGTTTCATATTCCCCTTACCAAACACGGGATTGTATAGGTAGTCCATATTGAATTGAAATGAGGTGAAGAAGTAGTGACATGAATTGTTGGAGAAAGGAATCATAAAACCAAGTACCTCACTATGTGATTCCCCTATTAGTTTACTAGAAAAGAAGGAGGGTACTTGGATAATGTGCATTTACCACAAATCTCTAAACAAGATGATTCTAAATAATCGATACCCTTTGTCTTGAATCGATGAATTATTGGATCAATGAAAACATGTGAGGTGATTCCTTTTTCTCATACTTTTATGCTTTGGAATAATTTGTTTCACCAAATCATAACTTCAATATTTCCTTAGTGTGATCAAACTAGTATGTTGTAGGTTGTAAATGATATAAGTTAGGGATTGGTAGGTTATATTCAGAAGAAAACACAAGGTGATGGTAATGGGAATCTCACCTTTATTTGAAGCAAAAAGGAAAAATATTTATGTTTTTTTAGGAGGGTGCCAAATGGGGGCATCTCTTAAGTACCCCGGTACTAAGGGTGTCCTATTTTCATAGGGATGTCCCTAGTGAAATCTTATGTCATTGAAATGGTACTAAGGGTGTCCTATTTTCATAGGGATGTCCCTAGTGAAGTCTTATGTCATTGAAAATTTAATAAGGATAATATGTACTATACTAGATGACATCCCTGCATTCAAAGAGTATGGAGTGTAGGGAACACACCCCATCATGGAATATTGATTTTTTGCATTGTTATGAGTTCCGAGAATGGTCATTGAGAATGAACTTTATAAAGGTTTGTCATATCCACAAGTTAAACCTTGTGATTACACCTTAGTATTTTTTTATGTTTAGAATATTCTTCATAGTTTTCTAAAAATTGTAATAGTATTGTTGATGCTTAGAATATTCTTCATAGTTTTCTAAAAATTGTAGTAGAACCTTAGCTCGTGTCAATAATAATCTTCTTACTTAACAAAAAATCATTTACACATTTTTTTAGTTGAAACTAAAATGGGAACTAGATGAAGGAGATATTGAGGTCATGTGTACTAGGTTCTATGAATAGTCACACAATTATTTAAGTAACTACTTTTTAAGATGGTAAGGAATTTGTAAAGTTAAATAACGTCTTATTGGTGATAATGTCAAACTTTATAGTTCTCATATTGAAAGGAAAGAGCTTCACTCTTAAAATTTGAAGCTTATATTTCTTTAGCTCTTATTATAAGATAATTTAAAAAACAATAAATATTTGAATCAAGATATTATTTCAAGAATGTTAGCAAAATAAAAAAATAAATATCTTATAAAAGGAAAATTTATTGGCTAGTTTTAACACAACAAATGATTAACTTAATTCTTATACTATTAGGAAGGTGAATTTTATCGATCAATTAAATGGTATAAAAGTTGGTTTCTCAGTTGCTTAATCTTTGTTTCAAGGATTGTTTCTAGTTCTAATATGATTTTCCCTTCTTTATTAATCTCTAGTAAAATAGTTTGGACTGGGATCTTGTCACCAATTACCTTCTTTAAGAAACAGACATGGAAGACTGGATGTACACATGAAAATGGAGGCAATTTCAATTTGTAAGACATACTTCCAATTATTTGCAACACGTTATAGGGGGAATTATATTTGGGTGTTAATTTTTTGTCCTTTTTTTGTTTCTTGAGGGATATCTGTTTATATGGTTGTAGCCTAAAAAATACCCAATCCCCCACTTCAAATTCCCTTTCACTACGATGTTGATCTACTTATTTTTTTCATCCTATTTTGTGCCATAACCAAGTTGTCCTTCAATATTTTGAGAACCTCGTGTTGGTTCCCTATGTGGTCCTACACTTCTTGAAACTTTGTAGTCCATTTCAAGGCCGATGTGATGAATGTAGGATGAAATCCTTAAAGTTCCATAAATGGGGAAATTGTTTATGAAGTATGGAAGGATGTGTTGTAACACCATTCTACCAAGGGTAACCACTTGACCCATTCTGTCTATTTATCAGATGCAAAGCAATAAAGATAACCTTATAGAAATTTATTCACAATCTTAGTTTTCCCATTAGATTGAGGATGGTAAGATGAGTTGTGAGCCAATTGAGTACCCAAACAAGAAAACAATTCAGTCCAAAAATTTCCAGTGATAATTGGATCTATGTCACTTACAATAATCTTGGGGACTCCATGTAGCTTTTGAACCATTTCCATGAATGTTGTGGCTATTGTACTTGCTTTAAAAGGATGAGAAAGAGAGAAAAAATGGGAATACTTTGTCAGTCGATCTTAAAAGGATGAGAAAGAGAGAAAAAATGGGAATACTTTGTCAGTCGATCTACTACTACCATGATAACATTATTTCCTTCAAATTTGGGTAAACCTACAACAAAATCCACTGAAACTTCTTCCCAACATTGACTTGAAATAAATAATGGTTGTAGGATACCTGGTGTCTTCATTGTCTCTCCCTTATTGTATTGGCAGGCCACACATTTATACACAAAATTTTGAACATCAGTTTTAATACCTTCACAAAAAAAATCCTTGTTGTTGTTGTGGTAAGTTTTCAAGAACCCGAATGTCCTCCTATAGGAGAAGTTTGCAATTCTAGAAGGACCTTCTATTTGATTTGAGAATTCTTACATAAATACATGAAATCATGATACCATAAAAAATCATTCTTCCATACAAATGTATCTAATGAATTAGGTTCCTCTTGTAGTTAGTGAATGGTATTGCATACCTAATGATATTACTTCCATTCTATCCTTTCTTCTTCCACCCAATTAGAATGTGGAATATAAATAGAACATATCAAACCTTCTATTTCTTCTTCTTTTCTTGAAAGGGAATATGCCACAATATTATGTTTTCCTTTTCTGTAGATAGATTCAAAGTCATAACGTAGCATATTTTTAACCCATTTTTGTTGCTCTTATGAATATAATTGTTTCTCCAAGAAGTACTTCAAACTATCATGATCTGTTTTTACTTTGAATGTTGGTTGTGGAGCCTGATTATCTTCCTGATTCAGAGGTTCTTTCTTTCAGCCGTGTTTATACCCCATGAAGTATTTACACCCAATCATCTTGTATTTGGACATTTATGTGGGGTATAAGGAGGTTTCCCCCTCGAAGAGGCTTATTACCTGAAATTCTCTCTTTTTCAAGGCGTTGAGTACTTATTCTAAGGTTTTTCTATGCTATATTGATCTTTGGTTCTTAACATGCTCCTACATCATTTAATGTTTTCATATCAATCTTCCTAAAGCGAATGGGCAATCAAAAACAAAAGTGCAAAGAAGGAAACACTCTCAATGAGAAGAATTAGTAATCTCTCTATGATAGTTCAATAGTGTTGAGATCCAAGATATTTAACAATGTGCAAAGGAAGCTCGTTTTAGTCTTAGGGTTTCCTCCTAAGTTTTTTTTGATGAAGAATAGGTCTATATTCTAGAAGCATCCCAAAATATCAATGCTTTAGGGGTGGAATCACTAATCAAAGTGGTATGTGTTAAAGAAAACATTAATATTAATCAACGTAACACTTTGTTTTCCCCAAGTCTATAATTATGATTAAGAATTCATGATTGTAATTGATGAACATTGTAATTGTGTTTTAATCTTAATGAAATCACCTACTAGTTGATTGAAGGGGAGGCCTTGCAGTACTAGCCATGATACCATGAGCAAGAATTGGTGAGGGAAAGATGGGAATTTCCTTGTCTTTCCAAGAATCCTAACCCCCACCTAAATAATTTTGAATCATTAAATCTACCCAAACTACCTTGTTCACCCTATTCACAAGAAATCCAATTAATAGAAATGAAACCTGGTTGTTGGGGAAATAATGAATTCCTTTAGAAATGTACATGGAGGAGTGACTAGGTCAGATGAAGTTGTCAACCATGAGTACCATGGAGGTGCTCCTTCGATTTAGGAGATTGACTCTCGAGGATGCTTATGACAAAAGCAAGTTTTGAAACCCAAGGAAAGAAAATAATGTTCAATATTGGGAAGGGGTTTGTAGGGGGAACACACGTGATGAATGAGAGAAAGGGATCATATGAGCATGAACAAAGAGAGAAAACAAGAATGATCAAAGTAGAGAAAAATGGGAATTTTCTATGAAGAAAATAAGAAGCTTTCCCAAGAAACTCATTGTCGACATTGGAATAGAGAATACCCAAATCCAAACTGGAGTAGAAAGTGTTGCAACTTAGTGCTTGCTGGAAACAAATTGGCACTAGTAAGGGGAGGGCATAGAGGGACTATGTAGAAATGAAGGTACTCCCTTGTGCAAAGTAAATATAGTTGGGAAGGCACCTTGTAAGCTCATGGTGGCCCTGAACTTAGTGGGAAGAGGGGATTTCTGTTGTTACCAATTTAGTGAAGGAGAGTAACCTTCATAAAAAAACCCTTAACCTAAAGGCCAACTTGTGAGAGTCCCCTGGTGGTATCATGGCTTGGCACGGGGGTGGCTTGTTGTAGAAATCAAAGGTGCAACAAAGTCTATGGTTGGGTGGAAAGGTATTCACCCTCAGTTAGTTGGAAAATTGGAATCTTACCTAAAAACAAATAAGCATTTTCTAGATGTAATTGGAAAACTATTGCTAATGAATATGAATCTTTAAATCTTGTTCTTAAAGGAAGTTTTGACATGTTGAATGAATGATAAAATATGAGTCATGTTTTTATAATGATTTTCTTTCTATATTGGTTGATTATTTGTAGTGAGTATGCATGGAGGCCTGGATAAGGGGACCTATAACCCTGTTTTTTCTCTAATCCTTTGAATGGAAAGTTTGCAAGATGAGAAAATATTCATTTGGGGGTTGTTGTAAGGAACCACTTGAGTATTGAGGATGTAGGCCAAAGTTTTGAGGAGTCAAGGATAAATCCTTGCAGATAGTGCAAGGAAGGCGAATATATTATTCACACAAAATCACCCTATACACCTATTCAAGTTTCCTACTGAAAATATTAAGAGAACCTCAGCTGTAGATTTGGTGTGGTGGGTTGATATAGACCATTCATCAAATATCTAGGTGTTGAAGGAATCCCTTTGGAAGGGGGTCATCGGAAGAACCCATTGGCATTTCCAAGGTAAACCTTATGACAGGAGTATTTCAAGTCAATGAGAGCCATCGATTTACCGAGAGGCCAAATTAATGAGATCTGGACCATAGATCCTGTCATGGATTGTTCTGCTAGGATTATCAGAGCACAATATTCAGAAAGACCCACAACGAATGTGTGGAAGGAAATTTCGATAGAGAAAACCCGAAGTCAAAATTCTTAATGGACTAGAGTTGTATAACTACTCGGAGGCTCAACTAATGAGATCTGATCCATTGATCTCGTTGTGGGTCCAACCTGGTAGAAAAACTTGTTGGATTCATGTAACCCATTAACGGTTGAGAAGATATGATATCTTGAGGAAACATTGAATGTTGGATTTGGCAGTCCGATGACTGTCAGATCTGTCGAAAACCCCAATTCATAAATAATTGTTTGAAGAAATCATAAGGTCATGGAAGGCAGTATTTCTCGATAGAAAAATCCCGAGTGGATGTGGGTCATAGATCTACCAAGGAGTCAATTCAATAAGATCTTAGTTGTATATTTTGTTGTGGAACCCACTTGTTGAGTGATTGGGTGGGACTACTAACCTTGGTGAGGATTAACGGTTCTAAGTGATCAAGACCATTGATCATCCTATTTCTTTTCTGTTAGATTGATCAGACTACGAGAGAGCCCTTAAGAACCTTGTTTGTCAATGAAACCACATATATCCCATCCATTGGATGAGACCCACCGCAGTCATTATATATGTTGGGATTGAGGTGGTCAGAAAGAAATGTTCAAAAGGAAGGGATGGGGTCATACAACCTGTATTCCAAAGAGGGAAAGTTCGACCTGTCGTTAGTCATTGATTAATATGCGTCTGAGTAAGCTACAGTTGTCGATCTAGATGATTTCATTCCCAAGATGCGTAAAATATTCTTGTCAAGGGATTTTTTATTGTGGTGCACCATGTCTAAATACATGGCACTACCACACCAACGCACACACCTACATGTTCATCCTAGTAGGTGACATGGAGGAGTGCACATGGTATCCAAGTGGGACAAATAATGTGGTAGAAGGAAAATATCAAAAGACTTTTGAAGGCCATTCCTATTAGCCTAGAACCCATCTTTTATTATGTGGATAGTTGATGGAAAGCTCCAAATTAGCATGTTTCCTTCCTTTGGGTTAAAACGCAAGATCAGAGTCACTTTGGGAAGAGGAATTTTTACATCCCACCAACCTAAGTAGGGTTTAGGGGGTTGGATGTGCTACAATCAAGTTTGGCCTTGCCAACCCATCTATGTAGATATTGACCTGATTTAAACACAATCATGTGCTTTATGAAGAGAAATATTTGCATCTCTTCGTAACAAAGGACAACTGATAATTTGCCAAAATTTCTTAGATATTTCCATCAATTCCATACTAACTAGACCACATGGCAATACATTCCAAAATTAACGCAATTTGACATGTGTTTGGCACATATAATCCAAACATTAATGTTAATAAGAGTAATTAATAGAGTTCCCATTATGGGTAATATTACCTAGCCTCCCTCTCAAATATTGGGCCCCAGATATCTTTTTACTATCGGTAACACCTTACGTAAGGTTATTTACATTTATATATATTTCAGTAAAGGGATTCATCATATAATTATTATTTTTATTATGGGAACCATAGTTGGACATAGTCATTAGACTATGAATACACTATTTTCCACTACAAGAATGCACCGACTTTGTTTATGAAAGGAAAGGATCATTGTTGGGAGAAATAGTAGAAGAATGAAAAATATTCCTAGTAGAAGGACCCATTATTGAACAATGATGAGATGACACTAGAAAATTATACCAAGAAAAATAAGTAGGTAGCTACACTACATAACTCTAACAAACCATTTGATTAAGGTAGTATAGAGAAAACTATTATTATGACTTACGAAACAACGACTTAGCAACACAATTTCTTGCACTATTATGCATATAGCCAGGGGAAGTGATGCAGTCCCCCCTACTCCCTCGTAGGGCTACATGACCTCCCGGTCAAGGATCTATGATTCTTGCATCAAATGACCCTCTCAAACCTTAATGGTCTCCTTTTGTGTCTAAACACAGGCCCTTTTGGCTTCTTGGTGCAGGTCTAATAGCACTCGCAACCTTCCCCCTCGCTCTTCTATGAAATATCAGAGTATTGGGCGTTAGATCCATTTCTGATAAGCCCCCTCTTGATATGACCTTGGGCGATGACCTCACATGACCACGCGATATCGGGTGTGGCCAAAAGTAGTTTGGGATCAAATTACTTTTCAACCCGCAATTCTCTTCGAGCCTCCACGTGTCCTCTTGCCAAAACCACGGTTTGGATTTCGACCTGCCCTCAACATTTTAAAGTTCACGCAACTCCTGCCCCAAAATGCTACGGGACTGTCGATCTCCTAATCTTAACAGTACTGTCTGAACTGACGGTTCAAATCTTCCCTTTTCAAATACAAGGACCAGATCTGCCCCTCTTGAATCAATGGATGTGATATCCTTCATGATTCTGGACTTCGTACTTTTCAAGTCTCAAACCCTGCTTTCCTCCATACGTCAATCTTCCAGAGTTGATGATCTATGAACACTTGTCCTCCTCAATCAACGACCCTGCTTATACTTCAGGTGTTTGACCTTTCAACTAAATTAATGGTCTTGCGGCCCCTCTCTCGATCAACAGTTTATATCTCCTTCGGGTCTCCAGACTTTTGAGATCTTAAATTTCAAACTTCACTTTCCCTCGAAGTACACGGGATTCTGCCACACATCCTACTGAATTGGACAGTTGAGGCTCAGTTTAGGAATTTACCCGGAATCCACGATCTTTCGCCACGTATCCCTGTGAATCAGATGGTCCATATCTCCTTCGACTCTTTGGGGTTCGGGAATCTCACCTCTCAACTAAAACCCCGATGGAATTTACCTGGAGCTCGCAATGTGTTGATGAGTGTCCCCTCACAGATCGATGACTCTTGGCTCTTTGGCTATTCGCGCCTCGGGATTTTCAAGTCTCAACTAAAAAAAAAACTCTAGAATAGATTTCTTGAAGCTGCTAGTCTGCTGACACATATCTCTTGGCGATCAATGGTTAGGATCCTACTTCGGCTATTTCACCTCCTCTTCATCTACAAACTTTTGGAGCTGCGGATCTTGCGCCACCGGTCTTATTTGACAATGGAAAGTCCCAAACTACTTCAAGACTTCATAAATTTGGTAAGTTCTCTCTCCTGCGTCTACAAATTTCTGGTCGTACACCTTGCTCTGATCAGACGGTTGTTGATCCTTTGCACTGTGATCCAACGAACACTATCGCTCCTCCTCCTAAGCTTCTGATTTCTGTCGACTTAGAAGATTTATCAGTCTTCAAAGGTTTCAACCTTTTCTCCTCCTACGAGTCTGACTCTTGGATCTCATCAACACTTATGAAAAGTGTTATCCTTTCTGAGCTTGATCCTTAAAGGATTTCGACTTCGCACGCACTCCTTGCATTTGAGCATTTCGATAACTCAGTTCGAAGGATTTCTTGAAAATAAATTCTTCTCTCCCTCTTGGTGTTCCTCTGCTCTATTTCTTCGACGCTTAGTCATTCCTTGACGTTGTGCACTCTTTGCACCTGGTCTAAGTTTCCTTTGCTCTCTCTTTGAACTCTTCTGAGTCAATCAGAGACTTAGTCAATGCACTCGTTGCATTCGATATGCACACTTTACATACAAGTTTCAGAAGAGAAACAATTGAAATTTATCTAGTTTCATCACAAAATCATACGATCAACTTCTCGAACAATCATACATGAACGAAATGAACTAAATGACATACACAGAATGCAACATTCATTCAATATCACATTAAAATGAACACAGTCCAAGATTGGGACAATTATGTCTGTTCTATTCATTTATGAAAAAATTACATATATTGCAGCTCTCCATTGCGTCTATCTTCTACTTTATTCTCCTCTACTGATTTCTATCCTCCTTCCATCCTCTCTTCTATTACAATACAACAACAAACTATCTAAGGACTGGCTCCATGAGCTCTCTTGTCATGTCTGCAACCTATCCTGTCGAGTCATAGCAGTTACCTACTTTGTCCTATTACAATAACTAACAGTTATCACCAGATAAGAGTCAACACTCTATATCTGCAACCCCTTACAGTCCTTCATGAACTTACAAACATGACATATTTAAAAAATGTTGTTTCCAAAAATAATTCAACAACCCGATTTGCTCTTGATTTAATTGTTGATTTGAAACTTTGTCATGGTGAGATGTCATATATTTGCCTCCATGCTTGCGTCTTTGACTTTGAAGGCGATGCTCCTGTATCATACTCCTCTAGTTAAAATTTTCATAGACTCATGTCCATGAGCTCCTGTACTGTTTTTCCATGCCTCAAAATATCAGGTTCTGTGACCCAAGTTGCATCTTCCATTGGATGATCTTTCCACTTCACTAAGTATTCAGGATATGTCTTCCTCCTGGTCTTCTTTCCATCTCTCTGTTCAATGATTTTCTTCATCTGAGGTTTTTCTGCTGTGGGAAATTGTCCTTCCCACTGAAATTCCTTCTGATCATCTGATTCTCCTACCTCATCTCTCTTGTAAGGATACAGGTCTGCAACATTGAATATCGGTGATATCCCAACATTGTCAGGCAACTCAATTTCATAAGCATTGGCTGGAAATTTTCCGAGAATCCTGCATGGTCTTATCTTCTTCATCTTCAACTTGTTATACATTCCACTTAGAAACCTTTATTTTCTCAAATGAGCTAAAAATTCATCTCCAACTTCAAATTGAACTTCTCTCCTCTTTTGATCAACTCTATTCTTGTATTTCTGGCTGTTGTCCTATAGTTGTTCTCTGACTCTATCATGGAGTTTCTGCATTTCTGTCGCAAAATCTTCTGCTCCAATGCTTATGAACTCATCTTGATTCATATCTCTCAACTCTGTAATCCCTCTTGGTTTTATACCATACACAATTTCAAATGGACTTTTCCATTTGCTCTTGTTCACTGAATTGTTGAATGCAAACTCTACTTGTGCCAGAATCTGATCCCATTGATGACCTTGCTCAGTGACTAAACTTCTTACTAAGTTTCTCAGACTCAAGTTTACTAATTCAGTCTATCCATCTGTCTGAGGGTGATATGTTGAACTAAAGGACAAGTTTTTCCCCAGCCTCTTCCATAGAGTCCTCCAAAATTGTCCTACAAATTTGGTGTCCCTGTTTGAGACTATGCTCCCAGGAAATCCATGTAGTCTCACCACTTCTTTGAAAAACAAATTATCTATGTGTGTAGCATCATTTTTTTTCTGGCATTGTATGAAATGTTCCATTTTTGAAAATCCGTCCACCACGACAAATATGGAATCACTCCCTTTTTGAGTTCTAGGCAATCCCCAAACAAAATCCATATTGATTGCATCCCATGACCTCTATGATATTGGTAATGGCTGATACAAACCAGTGTTTTGTTGTCTTCCTTTTGCATACTGAAAAATTCTGCATTTTTTTACAAACCTTTTCACCTCTTCCCTCATGCTCGAAAAATAATACGAATTGCTCAGCTATGCAAATCTCTTATCATGACCAAAATGTTCATCTAAACCTCCACTATGTTTCTCTTTCAATAGGTTATCTCTCACTGAGCATCTTGGTATGCATAGTTGGTTTCCTTTGAACAATAATCCATCCTGGATCAAATATTCAGTCCATGGGCTTCTATCTCCCAACAAAGGATTATTGCATTCCTCATAAGCTTCCTTAAAATCTTCATCTTCTCTATACATCTCCTTGAGCTGTTCAAACCCTAAGGTCTCAACTTGGAATTACTATACAATTAAACTCCTCCTGCTCAAAGCATCTGCAACTTTGTTAGCAGTTCCAACGATATGTTTAATAACAAAAGTAAAGTTTTGCATAAATTTTACCCATTTAGCGTGTCTCTGATTCAAGTTTTCTTGCCTAGTAATAAACGAAAAATCTTGGTTATCACTGTACAAGACAAATTCTTTAGGAATTAGATAGTTCTTCCAATTCTTCAAAGCTTGAATCACTGCATAAAATTCTTTGTCATATGTGGAATACTTCTTCTTGGTGTCATTCAACTTCTCACTGAAATAAGCAACTAGCCTATTACCCTGACTCAAGACTACTCCAATAGCTAATCCACTTGCATCACATCTCACTTGTAATGTTTTTCCAAAATTTGGTAAAACCAGAATTGGTTGTTCTGTGATCTTCTCCTTCAACACTTTGAAACTTTTTTCAGCTTCCTCTGTCCAACTGAAGGACTTGTGTTTCTTCTTCACAGTGTCCATCATGGATGTACATATACCACTAAAATTTCTAATAAACTTTCTATAAAAACTTTCTAACCCATGAAAACTTCTCACCTAAAATATGTTGCTTGGAGATGGCCATTCTTTGATTGCTCTCACCTTTTCTGGATCCATATTCAATTCATTTGAAGAGATCACAAAACCCAAGTATATGAGTTACTTCTTAATAAAAGAGATTTTCTTCAGATTTATCAACAATTTCTCTTGCTGCAACTTTTCCATCACTGATGTCAAATGTCTTAAGTTTTCTTTCTCTGTCTTACTAAAGATTAGTATGTCATCCAGATATACTATGACGGATTTTCCTATGAAGTCTTTCAATACTTCATTCATCAATATCATATATGTTCTTGGTGCATTTGTCAACCCAAATGGCATGGCCAACCATTCAAACAATCCTTCATTTATCTTGAATGTTTTTTCCACTCATCTCCCTCTCTCATCCTTATTTGATGATATCCACTCGTCAATTATATCTTGGAAAAATAGCTTGCTCCACTCAAATAATCCATCAAATCATCTATCCTTAGAAAATGAAATCTGTACCTAATGGTTATCTTGTTGATGGCTCTGGAATCTGTACACATTCTCCATCCTCCATCTTTCTTTGGACTTAACACAGTCAGTATTGTGCATGGGCTTAGGCTTTCCCTGACTAAACCTTTATCCGACAACTCTTGGACTTGATTTTTGACTTCCTCATTCTCCCTAAGTGTCAACCTATAAGCTACTTTGTTTGGTAAACTAGCTCTTGGAATAAGGTCAATATGATGGCTTATACTCCTAATGGGTGGAAATGAGTGAGGTAACTCATCCACTACTATGTCAACAAAGTTTTCTAACAGTCCCTAGATTTCTTCAGGCAAATCTTCCACAGAAGTATTTGTAAGGATAACTCTAGTATTCTTCACTACAACAATCTATATTTCCTTCTCCTTCTTGACTTCATTCAAGAGTTCCTTCCCACTCATGAGAAGTATACTTGAACTAACTTCTCTCTTTTTCTCTTTGTCTTCTATTGGTAACAACATATGTGTCCTACCATTCTTTTCTAGGGTATAAGTATTCTTTCTTCCATCGTGAATAACTTTTCTGTCAAACTGCCATGGTCTCCCCAATAAAATATGACAGACATCTATAGGAATTACATCACATAATATTTCATCCCTATAACCCCCTATTTTAAATTCAACTTGGCATTGTTGACTTACCATTACTTAATGTCCTTTTTGCAACCATGATACCTTGTATGGGTTTGGATGTGTAGTTGTCTTCAACTCTAGCTTCTCCATGATCTCTGTGGATACTAGATTTTCAGTGCTCCCACTGTCTATGATCACCTTCCAAACTCTGTCTTTCATCTTCCAAGCAGTCCTGAACAGACTTCTTCATTGAACTGGCTCTTTTGCCTCCTTCTCTGGTTTAAGAAGAACTTTCCTCATCATGAGGTTATTTCCTCCTTCTATTGATTTTGCTTCCACATGCTTATGTTCTTCAGCAATGTGTGCTTCGCCTCCTCCTTCTTTCTTTCTCTCGGGACATTCCCAAGACTTGTGCCTTGGTTTTCCACAGGTATAACATATGACTTCGCCTCCTTTGGCTCTTCATATTCCTATGGAAAAAGAGCTTCTTCCTCCATGTTGTCCTTCTTTATAACTTCCACCTTTCTCAGGGTGACTATTTTGTTTACCAGCTTCATGCTTCGGCTTCTGGAACTTCTCTATGTTGGTTCCCTTACCTATGCTTGAATTTTCTCTTCTATTTTGTTAGCTCTGTTTCCTGGCCAATTTTTCTTCAGCTTTCAAGGTTGCTTGATAAGCATCCTTGAATTTAATAACATACATCATGTTGATATCCTCTTGTATTTCATATCTCATCCCATTGATATATCTGGCTATTTTCTCATCTTCATTCTCTTTCTGTCTAGCCCTGATGTTCAGTCTATAAAATTATTCAGTGTACTCCTTCAATGATAATATTTTTTGTCTTAGGTTTTGAAATCTTCTGAACATATTGATTTGGTAATCCTTTGGGATAAAAAATTTGTCTTTCATCTTGGCTACCATCCTATCCCAACTTTTAATTTTTTGCTTACCTTTGCTCCTGTGTTCGTCTTGCAGTTCATCCCACCATAGTGTTGCATGACCTTTCAGTCTTGTCACTACATGCTTCACCATCTTGTATTCTTTGACATATTCGTAATCAAAGTATTTTTCCATAGCACGTACCCAATCTAACAGTTCTTCAACTTCTAAATTGCCTTCATACATTGGTACCTCTATTCTTGCTCTAGATCCTATTCTTGAAATAAATTTCAATAAGCGATCTTGTGCAACATCCTCTGCTACATTTTCTTCAACCTCTATCTCTTCGCTCTTAGCTTCACTGATATCTCCAGTGCCTCGTGCTCTCCTCTGTGATGTTTCCATGGTTTCTAGTCTCATTTAGAGTCCCCTCATTTCTTCTTCCATTTGTTGGGTATGTGTTATATTCTTTGCACGAGTAGTAGTGTTTGAGCACC
>CBVK0101727176.1:0-13683 GCA_900067695.1 Picea abies | reverse complement strand
CGAGTAAATCCAGGTGAGAATCGAACATGAGACTTCATTTTACAAATTTCATTACATTTACACGACACTTGCTAATCCGTCTACACATATGCGGGCTTTAAACGACTATGACATTATTTTCTTCTTTTCAATATTGTTATTTCGAGGTCGAGACATTTTTTTAATTATAATATGTTGTTTTGTGCAGGTGAAGGGATGTTCAGAATGCTCACTAGAAAAGGAAAAGCCCTGACCTCTAGAGCTCTTGTTCTAGTCTCCATTCCAGATTCATACATTATCTCTAACACCAACAACCATGACAGAATGGAGCACTACCTCAATTACATCGATATTGTGGACATGTTCAAGAGTGAAAGATTCCCTCTCGATGATCCAAACATTGAGGCATACTAAAATATCAGGAAGAGAAGAATCCACACAGTAGTCACTTTCCCCCTATATTTTTCCTTACAACGACGCATCCAAATGGTGTTTCACATATCTGTAAAAGGATACATGATTAATAATCAATGCTTCATGTCTCCCAATCACCTTGCTCAAAGAAGATGACATCAGAGCTAGATGTCAAACCCTATAACCAACAGTGAGAATGAACTAGTCTTTACTTGAACAGTTTGTAGTCAAACATGAAGACTTCAAGACCCTCATGGAAGATTGGTTTTATGATGAAGAGTGGATGGTGAAAAAGGGAGAAAGGTATGTTCCATCACGATATCTTAAAATTCCCTACAAGGTGCTAGATACAATGATCTATAGACTCTATGGTGAAAAATGTAGCACTCATTTCAAGATGGAATGGTTCCCAATGGACTACAAGATTTCTCAGAATGGCCATGTCTTCAATTGGGCAACCATTCTCTCATTTAGCATCACTCAGCGTAGCCAGGATCCAAAGAGCATGAAGAATCTCGGTTTCTACATTTCGGCATATCTAATTGATGTTGTGTGTGCCGCAAATTCATTCCCAATTTTCAACCGGTCTTGGACTTAATTCCAGGGAGCTTATCTCTCACCTTGAAAGGATGCAGGTTCGAAGGAGCAGTGGTCACAGTTGGAGATTACTAATATAGTCACAAGACCCGAGCCATAGAAAAGAGGGCCCCCAAAAGAAAAAGGAGGAAAATAGAAGCTGGACAGGATATGCCTGAAAGGAATATCAAATGGAAAGTTGGGCCCGATGTAAAAGATAATGCTCTACAAGTGGCCTCGGGGCTCAGCACTTTTGTTGGGGTAAATATTGTGTCGGTGCATGAGGTCATTGTATCTCTAGATGCCGCAAAATCCTGGATTGCAAAGCTAGAAATGACTCTGGAAACCATCAAATAATCTACCTCCAGCGTGAAAACAAAGGAAATTCAACAGACCAAATAGGATTATGAGGAGGAAATTAAAAATAAATTACAAGAACATGAGAAACATATGCAAATCAAATTCATTAAGTCAATGTCACTGGTCCAAAAGGCCCACGCTAGGGACATGCAACAACTTGAAACCTCACAAAATATGGAAGTGACTAAACTCAAAGCACAATTGGAAGAATTGAGGTCTTTCAATGAAAAAGGTTGAGACAAATTATAGAGGGTACAAATGGAGAACAAAGTTTTGAGAAAGACTATATAATATCACCAAATTGAGACAACGATTCTCGAGGCGGTGAAGAAAAAATCCCTAGAGAAAAATGAAGAGCTTCAGAGCATGCAGAAAAGGTTGTTCAGTGCACTCGACAGATTTCTAGTGATTGAATATGAACAAGTGCAGTTCGAATCTCAGGTGAAAGTTGTCCAGGAAAAGTATCAAAAATACCTGGAAGCTTACGACACAATCACAGAATGGAAAGAATCACCACCAACATTTTTCGTCCACAGAAACCCTCTCGTTGTATTCTGATGAGTAGAGAATCTGTGATTACCAACTACTGGAAATAGGTATGGCAATGATTGTTGAGGTGTTAAATACCCAGGGACAAGTCAAAGTATCTTGCACATAGGTATGCATATAGTCTGATGATCTATTCTCGCGGAAAATATTCATCAACCCAGACGATCATCGAATAAATGGACACCAAGCGGAACCTAGATCAGAGAGAAACTAAAAAAACCAGCAAAATCAACATGGAGGTTATCGAAAAGAGACTGATCCAACCCTCCAAAATCATCCCCATAACCAAAAATGTCGTGCAATGTGTTGAGCAAAGCCTCGGAACAAAGATCATCATTCCCATGTGTAAGAGTCGAGCTCACTTGGAAAGGAAATAGTTGCTTCTAGTAGATTTGATACTTGAAGACTTCAAGACATGGAAGGTATTCGTGAGCGTGAGGGAAAGACCCTTGGGGTTCCCCTAAAGGATTATTTTGTAACTAAAATTTTGCAGGGTAAACCATATCATCACAATTATTCCCTAATCGGGAAAGGAAAGTTGGAGCATCGCTTCATTATCCTAGCCGTAATAAATATGAACATTGAAACGCAACCCCATAGAACCTCTATAAATGGGATAATTGTAATTAAACAAGGGATTTTGGTTCTTTGGAGAAGGACTGGTATTTTTACCGTTATTTGAATAAAGGATTGAAGACAGTTTGGAAAACAATGGATTTTCTATGTATGACTGTGAATCATCATATCCATGCATATGTTTTTTGTGATAATGGATGTTCATATTTGAACCATTTCCTGATTAATATTCTGCTATTTACAATAAGTATTGTTGTCCTTTATGAATACGGTGACTCTGTAGCTTAGTTTGAAAAAATAAAATTATTGGTTGTAAACAACTTATTGGTCAAAGTTCCATATCACTTGTGTCATGAATTTATTCTACGCAAGTAAAATACATTATTCACTGTATTAATCTATTTTTGTAGTTTTCTCCTGATCAAGATAGGTTAGTTTAGTTTTTAGTTTAGAAATGGCATCTTAGAATAATAATCATACACCTTAACTTAACTTTAGTTAGTTGTATTTACCTCTTTTTATTTCATTTAATTCATTTGAGAACCTTTGGTTCTCGGATTCATATTTAGTTAGTATTTTAGTTAGTTGGTAACCAGAACAAAATATGGTTGGTAGCACTATCCCTAATGAGAATGGGTCTAATTGGGACCTGTCATCATGTGTTTTCCCTCTTTTTATTGAACAAGTCATTCTGGCTCATCAACAGAAACGACGTAAGAAGGAGGGCAATAGAAATGAATGGCTACAAACATAAATTTAAATCCTTCCCATTCTGCCTTGCAAGTAAGATTTTCCTCGACAAGTGATTCCCATAAAGTTCACCCTGAACATACTATTTTCCCTTCATAGTATATTGTGAACACACCATCTCAGTTTAGCACTCATCGCGTTCTTGTTCACCCTAAAACATCCTTTTCTTTCCCCCAACTATGTGTCCTAACCATCTCGGAGATTGAATCCATAGTTAGACACCTGACCGAACAAACCAACTATGCATTGACTAGGATAGTTTCCCTTGGATTACTCTCTTCTTGAAAATCAGGAAAACCTTCGACATACAGATCCCTATTTTTCTGACCTAGACTCCTTTCAAGAAAAATATTCGACTGGGACCCTTGAATATCACATTCCTGAAGACACTTTTGATTTCCTAGAGGCTTTAGAAGTTAATATTGAATATCATATACTCGTCATTGGGGCAGGAGATAGACCACCCTCTCCTCCTGAGTCACCCCCTCATGCTCCCAAAGACAAGTCGGAGGACAAATCCAAATAAAGAGACAGATTTGAGAGTGAACCCAAAGATAACCCTTATCAAATCATTGTATATCTACCCCCAAACATGGTTGGAGCGAATGCGAACCAAAATCCTCCTCCCTATCATCCATGGTTGTTTTTTGATGTGATCTTTGTGTCAGGGATCCAGCATGATATGCCGAGACACCCTGAAAAGTTCCTACCTAAATTTGACCCTAACAAAAAGGATTCAGCCGAAAACCATGTTAAGAAATTTTTGTTGGCTATTAGGTTACAAAGCATTTGACATGAAGACGTCTTTTGTCGTTTTTTACCCCTTACTTTTGAAGAAAAAGTGTCGACATGGTATTTCTCACTAGAAGAAGCCTCCATTCCAAACTAGAGAATTTTTTAAACCCCTTTCCTTCGAAAGTTCATGGAAAACAATATACCAGCCACCCGGGTTCCTGAACTCTCAAGAGTCAATATGGATTTGAAATATTTAGTTACCGATTACAATCAATGTTTCCTTACTTTGTTAAAACGAATCTCGCGGGCCTCAAAACCTGTTGAAGACGTCACTATTTAATTTTACACCTTTGGTTTACCCATGTCCATGGCCATGTATGTGAAAAAATCTAAAAAAGGCACTCTAGAAGAAGCTTTCCAAGAAGCCCTTAAGTTTGAAAAAATTATGTTGAGTTTGAAATACAGTTCTAGCTCAAAACCATCTAAAGATAAGGGTAAAGGTAAAATTTCTACATCTAAACTCAATGAAGATAAGAATCCTCTTGATTCAATGGATATGGAATCTCTTCAAAGAATCATTAAAAAGTTATGTAACGATTCAGTTGACCTGAAAAGGGGTAGTGGAGAGGGATCTTCTAACTAGAAAACTTTTTTTAAGTTCCCCCCCAAGAAAGAAAACAACACTACACCAACCAAAAAAAACACCCCTTCTCAGATGGAAGGCATCAACATGGAATATATTTATGAGGCCCTTCAAACCTGGGAAACAAAGAATATGACTAAAATTGCTGACGAGGGAGAAGAAAATCAAGAATTTCAAGAACAACCTCAGGAATATAATGATCCTGTAGAACAACAGTTAAACTCATTTTGAGACATAACTTTTGGTGAATATGAATAAGAAGTTGAATAAGTGCACATCTCACAAAACGTTGTAACCACTAGGAGTTCCAGTAAGAATATTCCCAATGACACCCCCGACACCACTAATCCTACTTCTCCCACTGCCTCTACTCCCAAAAAATCTTCTCCTTCGACCAATACTACTCCTAACTCATTCAGGACCACACCTTCCAATCCAAAAATGATATATCAAGAAACCAAACCAAATATTTTGCCTACACCCTTGGCCAGGTTGGAATATGACTTCCTAGAAGATCTAAAGAAAACAAAAGCTAAGATTTATTTTTTTGAACTCACGGAGATTCCACAAATCTAAGAGAATTTTATCAGAACTCTGCAAGGAAAAACATCTCATGGAACAAAGGAAGCAAACACTAGAACCAAGAAAGGAATCACCAAGGTAAATTTGGCTGACAACATCACTCCATCTAAAATTCAAGTTGCAACTAATGCATCCTTCATTGGTCAAAGATCTAGGTCTATCACCCCTTCTTTCCTCATCACTTTTGAAATCTTTAATATAAATTTTCATAATTACATGGTGGACTTAGGAGCTTCATCTATTGACATGCCTCTAAAAGTCTGTTAGAAGCTTAATATCAAACTTGAACCATCTAACATCCAGATTATTCAGTTAGACAGAACCAAAGTTAAGGTTATTGAAGAGTTGAAAAAGGTTTTGATCAAGATGTATGCCAACCCAAAATTTCATCAAACCATAGATATAATAGTAGTAGACATTCTAGACAACTATGGCATGGTGTTAAGCTAAGATTGGTTAGTTGTGTTAAATGGATACTTTTATACCGACTAGTCCCATTTGTGGATTCCTTACAATGGTAAAATGAATCATATCAGGATCAACAGAAAAAGGTATATGAAACATGTTGTCACTTACTTGAATAACCCGAATGAACTGATAGTGTACAACCATTCAATTCTTTGAAATTATTTGTATGAAACTTTCTTTGGGAATTTCACAGTTGAACCATCCTCTCTTGCTGAATCTGACACACAATCTCAAATCCTTCATTGCACCCAGATTATTGAGCCCAATTGTAATATAGTTGATCAAACTAACGGTTTCTCTGATGTACAAACTAACATAGTTTCTAGAGATAAGTTAGAAAAACACATTGACTCTATTAACCTCATTAAATCCAAAAAATATGAAAATTCAAAAATACCAATTAAAATAAAAAAAGGAGATCCTGACATGTGGACGTTATTTTTCGATGGATCCAAGTCTTTAGAAGGTGCATGTGCAAGTTGCATACTAAAATATACGAAAGTTACTAATATGTTATTGCATGCAGATTGGAATTTCCGTGCACCAACAATACTATCAAATATGAATCCCTAGTACAGGGGCTAAGGAAGGCAATCGACTTGAAAGCAGAAAAAATAAAGGTATTTGGTGATTCTGAAATCATCGTCAGACAAGTATGAAACACCATTCATTTTCTTTCAAGTCGCTTAAAAAATTATCAGTCTGATGTTTGGGAACTAATAAAATCTTTCATTGCATTTAATATTAACACAATTTCACGATCATTGAATTCTAACGTTGTTTTGTTAGCTAACGTAGCATCTAGATTAATACCCTCTAACAGGTTGATGCATGACTCCTTCTCTGTTGAACTTTTATATAGGCCATCAATTCCTAACAATATCGTGAATTGGAGGGTCTTTGATGATGACCAACAGCTCGTAAATTCCCTACACCTCAAAGATACCTTCAAGGATTCTATCATAGATGAAGGCCATCACGACATACTGATAAATACAGATAATAATGATATTTTTGAAGCATAAGACACAACAGGTCCGACCAACAATATCCCTGGGAGTGTGGTTAGAATAGAAAAACTATACGACCTTCAAGATAAATTCAAAAAGGTCACCAACTGCAAGACCAACATCTCATACATGCATTTTGAAATAGTAAACTTGGGGTTATAGATTCCCCCTCAGAACCTTAACCTTGAAAATAATTTCTCTCCTAAAGAAAGACAATCATACATCAAGTTATTCAAAGAGTATAAAGACATCTTCGTCTAGGCGTATGAGGACCTCAAGACATATGATACAAATATGATACAACATCTCATCCCCATGAAACCTCAAACCAATCCATTCCAACAAAAGTTGAGGAAGATGCATCCGATCCTTGAACCGCAAGTCAAAGCAAAGTTGAACAAATTGTTGGTTGCTAAAATCATTTTTCCAGTAAGACATATGCAATGGATATCAAATTTAGTGCTATTAAGGAAAAAGAATGGTGATATCAGGGTTTGTGTTGATTTTAGAAATGTAAACAAGGCTTCAGAGAAATATAACTACCATGTGCCTCCCATGGAACAAATTCTACAGTGTCTGTCCGAATCAGAAACACTCTCCCTACTAGATGGATTATTCGGTTATAACCAAGTCTTAGTAGCTCATGAAGATCAACTAAAGATAGCATTCAAAACCAAATGGGGAACATATTCCTATAGGAAGATGCCTTTCAAACTGATAAATGTTGGAGCAACTTTTCAGCGAGCCATGGATATTTCCTTTAGAGGTTTTTTGGGAGAATGTGTGGTAGTATACCTAGATGACATAACCATCTTCTCAAAGAATAGAGAGGACCACATATCTCATTTGAAGAAGGCATTCAACAGATGCAGGAGATATGGCATCTCTCTAAACCCCAAGAAATCCATTTTCGTTGTTGATGAAGGAAAACTCCTAGGCTTTATCGTTTCCAAGCACGATATGTGGATTGAACCTGAAAGAAACGAAGTGATTTTTGAGATCTCTCCAACTCACAACAAAAAATCAATGCATTCGTTCCTCGAGATAATAAATTTCGTAAGATGGTTCATTCCCAGTTTCTATGAAACGGTAAAACCCCTACAAGAAATGATAAAAAATAATGTTGAATTTAAATGGGAGTCTAAAGAGAAGGAGGCTTTGAATAATATAAAAGCAGATATTAAGAAAGAACGCACACTATTGAGCCCATATTTTGATCGAGATTTCATCCTCTACAAATTCTCCTTTGATATTGCATTTGCGATTGTCTTAACACAAAAGAATTCAGAAGGAGACGAGTTTCTTGTGGATTTTATGAGTACAAGACTACAAGGAGTTGAGATAAATTACCCTAAAGTTGATAAACATGCATATGTGGTATTCAAACCTATAAAGCACTTTCGATCATTCTTACTCAAATCTAAAACCAAGGTTATTCTTCCCTACCTAGTCGTCAGAAACCTCCTAGTAAAAAGATATTTGGAAGAGAAAAGAGCCAATTGGATTGCTGCCCTACAAGAATATGACCTGGAGATCAAACCTGCAAAAATCGTCAAAGGGCGAGGGCTATGAAAACTAGCCAATGAATCCCCTTGCATCAAGTCTCAGGAAGATTCTTTGTATCAAGACTCTGAGTTGTTGGAAAAAAAAGTATGTTATATCCCAGTAGGTTTAGACCCCTAGTTCTATGGAATGAAATATTAATTAACTCATGGATCAACTCCACATTATCTATACCCCAAAAAGAAAAGGGCCCTAAGGCTCAAATCCACCCAATATCGGCTTATCCAGGGAATTCTATGTAGAAAAAACTATGATGGCGTATTCCTAAGATGTCTGGAGAAAATAGACGTTGAGAAATTACTATCCAAGCTCCATGATGGACCCGCGGGAGGAAATTACGGTGGATATACTACTGCACACAAAATCCTCATAGTTGGATATTACTCACCCTTTGTATTTAAATATTCCCACCATATGCAAGGATATGCCAACAATGGAAAAATTCAGGATGAAGAGAGAAGAAAAACACATTCCCTTTGCATCCAGTAATAATCAAACGACAATTTCAACAATGGTGTAATTGGGGAAATCAATCCCAATTCCTCCCAACTACACAAATACATCATGAAGGCCACTGATTACTTTACCATATGGAGTGAGGAAATCCACTTAAATACTATCAATGAAATCCAAGTGATCTCATTTCTTTAATCCCATATCATCACCAGGTTTGGAGTCCCTGAATCATTAGTCTTTGATAATGAAAAATATTTTTCATCTCTGAAATTGACTAAATTTTCCCTTGAAAGAAATATCAAAGTTAAAAATTCAACAAATTATTACCCACAAGGGAATGGTTTGGTATAATCCACTAACAAAAACCTCATCAACATCCTCAAGAAGACGGTTAATGACCATCAAAGAAACTGGCACCTTGCTCTTCCAAATGCCCTTTGGGCCGATAGAGTTACCCCCAAGTCATCCATCAGTAAATCCCCTTTTTTCCTAGTCTATCGACAAGAGGCCACCATACCTACTCACACTTTCTTACCATCTTTGCAATTGGCCCAATCCATCTGTGATGAGGCTTTCCCAATGATGAAAGAAAGGTTAAACATGCTTTTAAAATTAGAAGAAGAAGGGGAGAAAGATAAAAAGAACTTAATACACCATCAAGAAGTAATTAAAAGGTGGTTCAACAAGTCGTCTATGGGTAATAAATATTTTCATGAAGGGGATATTGTACTCAAATGTGATAAAGCAAATGAATTAAAAGGAAAACACACAAAGTTTTATAAGCTGTGGTTGGGACCTTATCTGATCCACTAGAAAATAGGTCTCGATACCTTTCGAATTAAGACATTACAGGGAGAGAAGGAGGAGCTCCCAATCAATGGCCAAATCCTAAAAAACTACTTCTCCTAATCACCCATAGTGATGGTAGTCTTGTACATAGTAGGAGTTCCTTTATTTTTTAGTTTTCCTTTCCTAGTCCCTATGTTTTTCTAATCAGCCATCTTTTACCTTTCTTCGCATCCTTTTCCCTAGATGTTTCTCTTTAGCATTATTTTTCTTTTCACCAATGCCTATCCACTATCATTAGCGGTTCACCGCTCCCTACCAGTCTTTTTACCATAATCATAAACCTTTCATTTCAACCCAAGTAACCACTTTTATTTTCTGACATCTTTCACTCAACAATCATTAGAAGATCTATAACTCCACATTTCTGCACAAAAGATTAAGACACACGAAGAGGAGTTTGTTCACTCAGGTCAAGGGAAAGCCTTAGACCTATACAATTTCATACCTTCTGATAGCTTGTATCAGTCATATTTACTATGTGTGACCACTCTCGAGACATGCTTGTGTTCCACACAAGCTCAACAGATTTCTCTTAAAATTGATATTCTCTGCATACGTCCAATGGTGTTACCCTTTATTCCTTAATTTTACTGTACCAACAATTCATGTGAGGGACACGTGAGAAAGAACCATTGATTAAAATATGCATTTCAAATTAACTCTCGTATCACCTCACTTCCTACTTGCCTTCACACATGTTGCAAAAGAAATACATAAATCATATATCTAAAAAATGAAGGCAAAAAAAAACATGAATTCCAGGAAGTTGGAAGCACTTTAAAGTGTGGGAAGTATAAGAAAATTTGTCAAGGCTATAGACGCTCGTTGGAAATGGGGATATGTTTGTATGATACCAAGGAAACTTCGTTGGGGCTATGGATGCTCGCTGGCAGTGAAGAAATGTCGGGAAAGAGAGGTGAGGAACAAACTATGGTCCATATCGGTCGGTAAATATTTCTATGTAGTGTACCCCGCTCATGCTTCATTGTTGGATTATGATGCAGGAGAATCGTCAGGAAGCACGCATGGCAGGATAGCTCGGTTCCTGGGAATCATTTAGGAATCTCAAATGCTGGGAGTTACTGCGAATCTTTTGGACCTGATTGGAAAAACGGAATAAGATCAAATGCTCGGGAGTAGATGATCACGAGTGATCTGGGAGTTTCAGTACTCCGAGTCTTGAATGTAACTGAACTTAGGTAGTAGTTAGAGTTTTTTTTCATTTTATGAGTAGACGATGTAGTAGGGGGGAACCCTAAGGACCCTCTGAGATAAATAGACGTTTTGTATGCCCAAATGAGGCTGTTGCGAGTTAGTAGGAATTTTCTAAGTTTTGAGTTATTGTTTTGATATTAGTTGTAGCCATTTACTTTTGAATGAATATGACAGAGTTTTGATATTAGTTGTAGCCATTTACTTTTGAATGAATATGACAGAGGAGAATTGACTCAAATGCATAGCAATATTACTATTTGTAATTCTCTGTTATTGTGTTTTCATAAATGAATGAATTTCATTATGAATGGATGGAATTGTGAATGTTAGTATAAGTTTCAATTGTTTCTCTTATGTTGAGTGAGTGCAAGGTGTACACATGGAATGAAAGGAGTGCATGACGGGATCTGTTTCAATTCTGAAGTTCAGAATAGATAGCATGAAACTTTCCCTTTGCAAGGAGTGCAAAGCGACTGCTGTAAGGTGTGCACAGTCACCCGCAAGAACCAAGTATTGTGTAAGAATCTGCTGCAAGGAGCGCACAGATTTGGAATTCGGTTAAGTGTCGAAGGGACTCCATAAGAGTCAAAGGAGTGAAAGGTGAAATCTCGACTTGATCACAGACGTTGATCCAAGGAAAGATCTGGGTCATTGATCTAGCGTCATCGTGATTTCGGATATTGGGAGAATGGATGTAAGGAGACTCCCAAAGTCGCGAAACGCAAAATCACGAATTGATATGAGCCGTTAGATCATGGGGAGTCATGAGCCATTGATTTGACGCTCGCAAATATCAAGAATCAAGGATCAGGAGAACAGAGGTGAACCAACCTCCAAAGTCATGAAACTCGAAATCGCGACTTGATCGTAGTCGTCGATCGAGGGAAGATCATGGACCGCAAATCTAATCATATCGGGAGTCCTCGATATGCGAAATCCTGATGCGCTTGAGATTTGAGCCCCAGGTCATGACCAGAGGTAACATTGAAGGAAGATAAGGTATGGGTTAGTAAACGCTAGGATCCTATTGGGGTTTCGAAGGTCGGGAGAATCGGGGTGATTCACATGCAAAGACCCGACGCGCGAAATCGTGAAACACCTTTTGGGTTAGGCTCATGGTCACAACCAGTGGTCGCGTGAGAGAAGCTTGCGCCTAGTGCTTGTTCGCACGACGGAGTTTCTTGAAAATGACCTATGTAAATTTCTTGAAGATTCTAGTAGGGAATCGAAGAGCTGCTCCAGCTCGGATATTGAGAAGATCCAGAGATCGGGAGGTCAGTAGACCCTGTTGAGGTAGGGGCACTGCATCAAGTGGTATCAGAGCTAATTTTCTTCTGTAGATTTCAAGCGAAGGAGATAAAGGAGACGAAAGAACTCGAAGCTATACTCTATGTGTGAGAGACAGTCAACACAATGCCATTGATGAGATGAGTGGAACAACCTTTAGCCAATTGGGCTGTAGAAAGGGAGATGCAAGAACTTCGTGCAAGATTGGAGGCGATGGAGGCAATGCAAAGAAGAGAACCTGATGCTGGAGACTTCAATGATGAAAAGAGTGAAGAAGTAGAAGTCAAAGAAGCTGCATGAGAGAATGTTACCGAAGAATGCTTGCTAAGAGCAGTTGTCAAATTGTCAGCTAGAGCCAAGATAGAGGTCCCAATGTACGAAGGAAATTTAGATGATGAAGAGCTATTGGATTGGGTATGATCCATGGATAAATATTTTGACTATGAAGACGTCGATGAGGAGAAAAGGGTGAGACATGATGTCACCAGACTCAAAGGACATGCAACACTATGGTGGGATGAACTACAAGCTGAGAGGAGAAGCAAGGACAAACAAAAGATAAAGAATTGGGACAGAATGGTAGCCAAGTGAGTAAACTCAAAACACAATTGGAAGAATTAAGGTCTTTCAATGAAAAAGGTTGAGCCGAATTCCAGAGGGTACAAATGGATAACGAAGTTTTGAGAAAGACTATAGAATATCACCAAATCTAGACAACGATTTTTGAGGTGGTGAAGAAAAAATCCCTAGAGAAAAATAAATAGCTTTAGAGCATGCAGAAAGGGTTGTTCAATGCACTTGACAAAGTTCTAATGACTGAATATGAAAGGGCGCTATTTGAATCTCAGGTTAAAGTTGTCCAGGAAAAGTATAAAAAATCCCTGGAAGCTTATGACACAATCACAGAATGGTAATAATCACCACCACCAGTTTCATTCCCAGAAACCCTCTCGTCGTATTCTGATGAGCAGAGAATCTGTGATCGTCGACTGCTGGAAACATGTATGGCAATGATTTTCAAGGTGTTAAAGACCCAGGGACAAGTCACAGTATCCTATGCAGAGGTATGGAGATCATCCGACAATATACTCTTGCTATTTGGAATGGATCCCCAGGGGACATCGACAAAGCTTCATCAACCTAAACGATCATCAAAGATGTGGACACCAAGCAAAACATGGCTCATAGAGCAATCGAAGCAACCAACAAATTCAACATGGAGGTTATCAAAAATAGACTGATCCAACCCTCCAAAATCATAACCCTAACCAAAAAATGTCGTGCAATGTGTTGAGCAGAGCCTCAGAACGAAGATCATCATTCCCATGTGCAAGAGTCAGGCTGACCTGGAGAGGACATAGTTTCTTCGAGTAGATTCCATACTTGAATATTTCAAGAAATGGAAGGTACTCATGGATGCGAGGGCAAGACCGCCAAGGCTCCCTTGAAGGATTATTTTGTAACTGAAGTTTTGCAGGGTAAACCAGATCATCATAATTATGCCCTAATCAGGAAAGGAAAGATGGAGCATTGCTTCAATATCCTAACCATTATCAATATGAGCATCAAAACGCAGTCCCATAGCACCTCTATAAATGGGATAATTGTAATTGAACATGGGATTTTGGTTCTTTGGAGAAGGACTGGTATTTTTACTGTTATTTGAATAAA
>CBVK0101727167.1:0-30934 GCA_900067695.1 Picea abies | reverse complement strand
TATTCAATCTTCTCATCACAACTACTTTACCATAATTACCAAACTCACAGCTTATTGTTGTAACTAATTTATTTTTAATTATTTTCTTAATGCAACAACTGTACCCATGATTAACTCCTAGTTACAATCAAATTGACTAGTACACTTCTTCTAGGAGATTCTAGAAAAATTGACTTCTTTGACCTTCTAGGGGTTTCTAGATAACTCATGAGGGTTCTCCAACTTCACATCGCCATAACTCTCTAACCGTGAGGAGTTATGTGACGTTCCACATATCACCAGAAATTGCATGACATATACTATCCATATAGAATAGTCTTACCTATAAATTCACTGATCTTCATGCCTTTATACCTCAAACAAACTCGGGTTTCTTACCCATGCCTTTGTGCTACAAAAATTTGCTAATAGACTTCTCCAAGGGTTGACATCAATCACTAAGGGTTGACATCAATCTATAATATCACTCTCCAAGGGTTGAAATCAATGAAAACCAACAGTCCAGACAACCTATCCATCAACCTAAGCCAACTGTTTGACAGAGGATCACAAACTCATGAAGATACAAGTTCTCATGAAAAATACTTGTGCTATTTTATTTGTACATAGATTTATTTCATGTATAGGAAAGAACTCGTTTGTATCAGTTAGAAATCAGTGGATTACTACATAGAAAATAACCCACATTTTTGTAAGGGGGTTATTTTTCGTTTATGTAATTATAAAGAGAACTTTTGTAAAATTGGAAAATTCTTTTGTATAGAGTTTTGCATATGAACAAAGCTCATTTGTACAACTTTGAAGAGAAATCTTGATTCATAGAAATTCCCGGTTCTTGATTATTTCATTCAAGTGGGTTTTCGTTTATGTATTCTTTATATCTTTTTGAAAGCTTGTAAAGATAAGTCTTGCAGGATTTTTGCCAAGAACTCGAAGCAAGTTCCTTTTCGTAATATGAGTTAATTTACATGAATTTTTGAGTTTATGGATAATACATTCACATGACATGTTGCAAATAGGTCAAATTGGTCCTTTATTTCCCCGAATCTAGTTAGATGTGGTTGTGAATTAACATCTAAGGATTTTTGGGCTGAATTAATATCAGAGTTTGATCAAGTTGTTTTCATAACTTGTTTGGTATTTTCAGATCATTCATTGCAGCTTATACAGAGTTCCAATCCAACCTCCCTTCATCAACACCATCGCTCCTCAAACCATCCTGTAGGTTTCTTTTTCAAATACTATTTTTACCCATGCATCGTCCATTTTTCTTACAAAAATCAAATTTCTGGCCAATCATGGGATGTGCAGAACACTAGGGAGTGTTCTAATACTTCCATATATTAGCATCAACTTGATGTTTCCTCGTCCTATGATTTTTGTTGTTAAGTCATCACCTAGGGAAACATTACCTCCATCATACCTTTCATATTCACAAAACCACTCTTTGTGGGGAGTCATATGAAAGGATGCACTTGATTCAAGCAACCATGCCTCATGATATGCATGTGTGCTTGACTAATCCAAGTACACATCCCCTCCTTCTTCCTTGGAGGTCTTTTCTTCTGTCTGCCACTTGCCATGATCTCAAGGAGCTTGCAAATGGATCCCCCCATTGCATCACCTGACACTTGTCACATTCCAGACCATTGCAACGGGTGCCCAAAGTTTAGGCATGGGGCGTGGACACATGCGAACCCACGTGTCCAAGCACCCCCGCAGTTTGGGGGATAGGTTCCCTAACCATTCGACATTTTGGCATGATTTTTGGAATGCACGTGCATGCTGGGTTTCAGCACAGGAAATTCCTAGAAGCCAGGTTACTCACACAGGAGTGCATTTTGGCAAACTAGAGACAACAAGCTTGAAGGAGGAAAATTGCAGGAGGCCTATCTTCTTCATTTTTTGGCCAAATGAGGTGTCAAAAAATCCTAGATAGGGGTTTTTGGATGTTATGATTCCATTGGTATAGTTTTCAAAGGAATTTGGAGACCTCTATTGCAAGGTTTTCTACAGGGAAGTTTCAGAGAGCTCCAAGGAGCCCAAGGCCACCATTGAAGGAGGCCATGCCCAGGGGAGCCAAAGTCCATTTTCAATGACTGAATAGTCAATTTTGACTAATTTATATACTATGAACTCATTGGGATAGGTTGCAGATGCATTTGAGAACTTTTACAGGTGTTTTTTCCACAAGGAAGCTCAGGGAAGCTCAAGGCCACTAGTAGAAGTGGTCATGCCTAGATGAGCCATGGTATATTTTCAGAGTTCTAATAGTCATTTTTGGGGTTTTTATGTATTCTGAATCCAATGGTACAGTCAATAAATCCATTGGAGTTGAGAAACATCTTGTAAAAGAATATTTGACAAACTAATCCCAGAGAGCCTAGTCCATTATGTATTCTGAATCCAATGGTACAGTCAATAAATCCATTGGAGTTGAGAAGTAGCTTGTAAAATAATATTTGAAAAATTAATCCCAAAGAGCCTATTCCATTGATGAAGGCTCAAGGAGATGTAGCCCAGTTGGGGGTGAACTTCTTTATCATGTTGTTATTGTTGTGAGTTTGTTGGTTATTATTTGCTGCAATTTATGTTAATGTTGTATTCTTTAAACAACATATTTAGCCTTTCAAAAAACTCACACATAAACACCTAAAAGAAACATAAACTTGGCACATAAATCCTCTTGCACAACTAAGACACTGAGTAAGGTACCAAATTTTATTTTAATTGAGTAGAGGTTGCTTTCATAGAAAACCAAGTCAGCCCCTATTTTCAGATCAGGTGGTCTCAGAGCATATTTTTTCTCATGTGATTTCCATTGATAGCTAGATATTTAGTTGTTGGTATTATTGTGCAAGTTTTGTGTTGATGTTTGATATCTTGCAAGGATGGAGGAAGATTCAAATAGTGAGAGTTATCATACATATTCATTAGCCAAGTTCTTTGACAAAGATATGTTGAAGGAATTTGTAACCATGAGATATATGGTGCAAGAGATGTTGGAATATAGGAAGGAGAACATTGTCCTTCAAGAGTAGTTGATGGCCATGAAGGAGGAGAAGCACCAGCTTCTTGAAAATTTGCATAAGATGGAGACTCAACTCCATGAGACAAAGGAAACCCTTACCAAGTACATGCATGAACATGAGGTATGTAATGCTATTTTTTCTTAAAATTCTTCTCAAGATGAATGCTTTGGTGTTTTTGAAAATCATACAAGAGGAATAGGGTCCAAGTTATTGTTAACAATGGGCTATGAAGGTAGAGGGTTAGGCAAGCATGCAGAAGAAATTGTTGAGCCTATTGTTGTTGAGGAGAGGCTCAAGTATTGGGGTCTTGGATATGAACAACTTGAATGAAAATGTGTGTTCAAGTTGAATGAAAATGTGTGAAACAAGAGAGTTGTGACAGCCATGAGGACAAGAACATTGTTGTTGGTCTTCTAAAGAGAGCTAGTAACTCTTCAAATTCACCTCCTCAAGAAGGCGATAAAGGTGAATGTTCAAGGTATATTTTCTTGCATGTAAGAATGGAAGAAAAAGTCCATGTACATATTTTGGTTTAGATAACCATCATGTTTCAAGATGTTGAAAAAGATTAACCACATTTAGGAAACTTTCCAAGCAAAGGAAACTTGAAAAGAAGATGCAAAAGATTTGCACTCACTGCCATAAGAGGGGTCATCTACTTGACCAATGTTGGACATTGCATCCAGCCACCCATTCACATCACAAGAAGCAGATGGATAAAAGACTAGAAAGAATGGAAGAGGAGATTCCATCATCGATGTGAGTCAATATGATTCACAAGAAGACGATTTTGAGCAAAAAAGGTCACCATTGAATTGGCTTGGTAAGAAATGGTTAGATTTCTTGAACAAGTAAGGCTTGCATTTCTTTGTTTGTAGATGCAATTTTCAGCCTTATGTATGCATTTTTGTTGAAAGTATGAAAAGTTACAGCAGTTTATCATAACTTGTATGATGCAAGATTGCATGTGAATGCATTCAATTGAAGGCATTCTTGTTGTTGCACAACTTCGCCAGGAGGATGTAAAAGATGGGAATGATGCTCACTTATTGCAGGAATTTAGCTTTTCATTTCACCTCTTATGTACCCACATGTTTTTGGGTTTATGTACTTATGTTTGTACTTGAAGGAGAGTTGAAGAGCTATGCACATGCATGTGATTTTGTATGTGTAAATAGTGAAATTTGTGATATTTCATTATGAGTGACTCATGATTGTAACATGGTTGTGTATCATGAATGTTGACTTGTCATTTTGGAATGTCGATGTTGTCTTGACGACTATGTTTTGTCGATCATGTTTTTTGACTTATGTTTAGTCGATGGTGTTTGTCGGCTTATAAATCGATATTGAGTACACTAAGATGCAGGAAAACGCCATGTAATTTGATGAAGTACAGGATGTGACCATTTGCTTGAACAGAAAAAAGACTTTGTTGCCATCATTTTCAGTCTTGTATAAAGTTTGTTTTCAATATTGATGGTTTTCTTGGTTTGTGACAAGATGTCACAGAAAACCATTTTGCAGCCATTGTAGAGTGGATTGTGTTGATGCCAAAGATTTCACAATAGGGACTTGATTCTTAGTGGGAAGGATGACAATATTCGAAGCACAAAGAGAATAGTAGGTTAGCAACAACCAGAGGACAGTGGTTGAGGGACATAGCCAGTTGTAGTGCAAGGCATGTCAAGGTACCCAGGTGATTGCCAATAAGACTTTTTCAAGTAGAATCAATTGATATAACTTGGAAGAAGAAGAGTATTGAAGCTCAGGAAGATAATCATCATCTTTTGTGGGTCCAAAATCCTATTAGTGGAAAGGTGTGATCAAAATCTAGACCAGGGGTCAAAATTTAGCCCAAAATTCAAAGTGTTTGGAATCGCTTCAAAATGGACAGGTGCATAGGAATTGTCCTCATAAACCCAATGCATTTAAAACGGGTTCAAACAAACATCGTATGAGTGAGATATCATGTTCTGTTTGATTTGCCAAACAGGCAAAACAAAATTGTTGACTGTATAGTTCATACAGTCCATACAGCTGATGTGGCAGGGACGTACAACCTTTGTGGCATGATCACCATATGATGATTTGGCATGTGACATGTTAGTACTGAGTTAGAGTATGCTCATGTGGCAGGTGATGAATTGACAGGACATGTGGGTGAATGCATTTATGACACATGGCACATTTTGGACAAATTGTTTGGCGTCGTGTGGCCCGGGCATGGGATGCCATGTGGCACCTTGGTATATGGTGTAGTTTAAAATTATAATGGAGTCTGTGGGGATTGAACCCCGTACCTCCCACATGGTGGAACATTTTTGGCAAAGTTTGGGCTACCACTAGCCCATGTTTTGGATCTTAACATATATATGTTTTGACATTTATTTAAAAATGAATATGTTAAAGTTTTGGGGCAGAGTACAGGCTGGGGCTTAGCCCCAACCCCCATTTATATGTACACCCCATACGACCCTATCCCTTCGATATTCCCATAGTATTTTTAAAAAGTTCCCCAACCACACATGCCCAGCACATAGCACATCCACGTTCAACCTTGCAACGATGCCCTTTTTTAGCATTGGGACGTGGCCATACGGCCCCCCGTGTGCCCAACACCTTCGCCCATCCAGGCCCTAAGTCCACTATCGGTGCAAAATTTTAGTACCAATCACGAGAATGTCACACATGTTGGTTTTAGGCACGAGAAACGCCCAGAATCCAGGTTAGTCACACAGGAGGTGTGATTTGGTGAATCAGAGACAACAAGCTTGAAGGAGGAAAATGGCAGGAGGTCTATCTTCTTCATTTTTTGGCCAAATGAGGTGCCGAAAAAGACAAGCTAGGGTTTTTTGGATGTTTTGAATCCATTGGTAAAGTTTTCAAAGGAATTTGGAGACTTCTATTGTAGTTTTTGCTACATGGAAGTTTCAGAGAGCTCCAAGGAGCCCAAGGCCACCATTGAAGGAGGCTATGCCCAGGGGAGGCAAAGTCCATTTTTAGTGACTGAATAGTCATTTTTTACTAATTGATATGCTTTGAACTCATTGGGATAGGTTGTAGAAGCATTTGAGGACTTTTACAGGTGTTTTTTTCCAGAAGGAAGCTCAAGGAAGCTCAAGGCCACCAGTAGAAGAGGTCATGCCCAAATGAGCCATGTTCTGTTTTCAGAGTTCTAATAGTCATTTATGGGGTTTTTATGTATTCTAAACCGTTTGGTACCATCATTAAATCAATCGGAGTTTAGAAGCATCTTGTAAAAGAATCTTTGACAAACTAATCCCAAAGAGCCTAGTCCATTGATGGAGGCTCAAGGAGATGTAGCCCAGTTGGGGGTGAACTCCTTTATCATGTTATTATTGTTGTGGGTTTTATGGTTATTATTTGTTGCAATTTTTTTATTTTTTTTTGTATTCTTTAAACAACATATTTAACCTTTCAAAAACCTCACACATAAACACCTAAAATAAGCATAAACTTGACACATAAATCCTCTTGCACAACTAAGACATTGAGCAAGGTCCTGAAGTTAATTTTAATGGAGTAGAGGGTGCTTGATTAGAAAAAAAAATCATCCCCCTATTTTCATATCACCACAAGACCTTTATTCAAGGGAAGAAGCAAAAGAAGAAGAAGAAGTTGAAGAAAATTACAACATCTCAGATTTCAAAGAAGAAAATAGAGGTCGGTTCTTTTTCTTTAATTGTGAAGGAGTGGAGCATGTTGAATTTGATTGTCCTCATACAAGGATTGAAAGAGATGACATTGAAGAATAAAATTCCAATGAAGAATAAGAAAATCATGAAGAAGAAATTATTCAACAAGAAGATGAGAATCTTAAAAAATTGAAGCATGTTGAGATTGAAAATAGCAAGCTCAAAGATATGCATAGAAAATTAAAAAGTGATTTGGGTAGTTGTGAAAAGACAGTTGTAAGCTTGAAGAAACAATTAGAAGACTTTGAGAAACTAAGAGAAGAAAACATTTCCTTGAAAACTCTACTCGAAGAAGAAAGAAGAATAGGATAAGTAAGGAATGTCCAAATGATGAAGAAAGAAGAAGATTGTGAGAAACTTGAACAAGAAGTTTTCTCATTAAGGAAGAGCTTAAGAAACTCTCAAGTGCCAAAAGACTTAAAACATCTTGGATGGATGGGTGAAACTTCATACAAATAAGATGCAAATACCAACAAGAAGGTTGAAGAAATAGCTACATAAATAGTTGATGAGAAGTGGACCAAGATACCTGAAACAAGGAATGATTACAAAAGAGATGAATATCCAAGAAGACCTCCTATCTTCAGGAATCAAAAAATATTCAATCAGTATGAAGGAAAATATAGAAGAGTAGATCATGAACCCATATGGAATACATCACAAAGAAGGCCACTTACTCCAAGGTATCAAAATTTCTTTCTTGGTCATTGTTATACTTGAAAAATTTTTGGACATAAGGAAATTAATTGTAGAATCAATGAAAGGAACAAATACACAAGAAACATGAATGGTGTAAATAGAAGACATGGAAATAATCATGGATTTGTCAACAGAAGTTATAATTCATTTTCCCCATTGATGGAAAAAAATATTGTATGCTACAAATGTAATTATCTTGGTCAAAAAGCATGAGATTGCAGATATATGAATGAATATGTCTCTATGCCAACCACAGTATGGAGAAGGAAAGAGATTCCAAACAATGAAGATTGTCAAATAGAATTAACCGCTGAAGAATGTAAAGAAGAAGATGAATGGGACATAGACAGTGGATGTTCTTCACACATGACTGGGGATAAAGACAAATTTATCAGCTTGAAGAGAAAGGGTGGCAGTGTTTCATTTGGACATGACTCATCTGCCAAAATACTTGGAGAAGGTGTAGTAGAACTTGGAAGAAAAAAAGTGAAATCAAAGAATGTCCTATTGGTTGAAGACTTGAAGCATAATCTACTCAATGTTAGTAAAATGTGTTATCAAGGATACACACTTATGTTTGACTCCTGAAAATGTAAAATCAGAGAAAATAACTCAAGAATATTGGTTGCAACTGAAACAAGAAGACTGTACAACATATACATCTTAGACATGAAGAAGAGAGAGAAGACAGAAGCCACAAAAAATGATTCCAAGGAAGAAAAAGTCCCAAAGACCAAAAATAAGGATGAAGTATTATTGAGTGCCACATGTTCAGGGGGAGAAACCCCAAATAAGAAGGTTACCTTTTTCCATTAAACTCAGGGGAAGAATCCCTACCCATTTCCATTGATGTCAAAGGGGGAGAGAAATTGGGATCATGATGATAGGGGGAGCATGGGTGTTTCCATCAATGACAAAGGGGGAGATTGTTGGAAGATTCATTGTTGTCATTGATGTCAACCCTAGTCATGGTTTTTGGACCACAAGATTGATGAAGGTATTTGTACATGAAGGAAAATGCACATGGAAATACAACACCCATGGATGGATAGTATACATCATATTGTTTCCGGTGGTATGTGGCACGTCACATGGATCCTCATGGTTGAGGAGAAATGAAAGTACATGTAGGCCCTGAAGATAATTAAAGAAAATAATTACAAAATAAGAAAGTGTCAGGTTGGACCTAATGTTAAAAGGAAGTGAAATAAATGGTATAAATACATATCATTATACATTCATTTGATACGCAAGTCGAATTTCAGAGCAAATCATAGGTAAATAAGGCCGGATTTCAAGGGAGGATGAAGTGTTTTGGTGATGTGTTCTAAGGTATGTTATTTTCAGGTCATGTTACCATTTTTTCTATAACGTTTTTTATAGAATGATTCAGATAGTGAAATTGCTATGGTATTGAGAATACATATCAAGGTACTTGTGGTAAAAGTTAAGCTCTTGATTATCTATAATTATGGAGATACACTCTGTGGAAGATAGGGTTTTTGACCCGTCCTGAAGCTAGTCAATAAGCAGGTGTTCCCTATAAAATAGTCATAACATCTTCATAGAGAATCCAAATGAAGTGGGACGAATTGAATTGGAAAGAATATGGACTGTAGTTTCTTGTGTGTGAGTTTCAAAATCTTATTTTAAATATTGATCTCGGGGCATGTTGTACAAGTTCGGTCTCCTGAATAACCCAGAATTGAACAAGGTCTACCATTCTCTCTATAACTTCTTTTTGGGGAGGATTCAAGGAGTGAAACTTGGAGAAGTTTTAGAAAATAAATTGAGTAATATTATCTACAGGATCATAGTATTCCAAGAATTGAATAATTTCATAAATTGAAGAAGTTTCGGGAAGCATTATCAGGTTCTATGTGATGACTGGTTGATGGTGATGATTTAATATAAAGTTTTATTATCTCTCATATATTCTTGGGTGGAAGGAAGGGGAAAGGATGGAGAGTTCAAATATCTCTTGATATTGGAGTATTGTATCTTCCTCTTGGAGGTTTATCCCTCCCTTTACATTTGGATTTTGTAGCTACCTTTGAAAGTCATTACTTCCCTTGAACAATAACTATTGATTATTTCTCATATATTGTGCATGGTGTTTTGTGGTGTATTGGTGTAACTCTTATACTATTGTTCATTTGTCATTGGATATAATTGAATGGTTTAAGTATAAGTTGAAAAAGGTTTTAAATTCTACTTGATACTGATTCAACCCCCTCTCAATATCAACACTTCATTTCTCCTATCTCTCCTACTATGCCTTTCATTTCTATGAAGATTGTTGGGAACAGGTAATTGTACTCGCGCAATAACTCTTTTATACTTTCCACTGTTTGTTCATCCCAATAGTCTCCATTGTTGGCCATTTTGGGATTCTCAATTGTCCCAATGTTTAATTTCTTCACCTTGATCGACACATCAATTACTTATGATTCCATAGGTGGACCTTCCACTTCTCTCTTGCCTTCAAATTCCTTAATCTGAATATTGCATGGGTCATCGTCATCTAGTGCTTCTTCCTATTCATGGTAGCATGACAGTAGTTCTTTAACTATCTGTCTATTTTTTTGTTAGTATTCTATCATAAGTTAAACTTATGGTTTCTTAATAAATATCACCCCTTTGATTTGTTTAAGTGTTGCATCTATGTTGGGGTTCTCATGCTCAAATGAGAAAGTGACTATAAAGTTCTATTGTAATAATGTCTAGCTCGTAGTTCCTTTGCACAGTTCTTGGTCCGTATACCATTTTGTTGGAATGCCTTCTAATGTGTGCACAAAATGGTGAGTCCATTCCTCTAGTGGTGTCATTTTCCATAGCGCTATGCACTTATCCAAGTGTTTCACTAATGCCCCCTGTCCATCATATTTCTATTGTTGGTTTCTTTCTTGTTCTGTGCCAAACCTAATGCGCAGTAACCACTTACATTGGTACCAGTCCTTGATTTTTTTTTGTGCACACCCCACCATCTCGCGGGTGTTGACTTGTGTGCTATATCTAGGGCTAGGAGTCATTGATTTTCTAAGACTTCATATTTGTACCATGTTAAGAATGTTTCTAGGTAGTTCACCCCTTGGAATATGGGAGGTTCCCTTATCTCTGTACCTACCCATCTTACTGCATGGTCTATTCTTGCACATATTCTTGTGGAGACTTCATGTAACCTATGTTGCCAATTTTCTAAGCCTGTATCTGAATTTGCTGCACATGAGGTGATGCTTCACTAGCTAAGTAACCCATATGTAGATGGGTTTACGTAATATTCATTTCATGCAGTTGTTCTATACAAATGGTTAATTTCCTCTAGGTCCAAGCAAGTAGGCTCTATGAACCTTTCCCCCTTTGATGGGTCCAATGGCGCAATGACTCTGTATTCTACTGAATCAAAGGTCATATTCCGTGTCTTTAAGTTTACTATTTCCTGGTTATCAAATGCCCAGTCCAAGCCAAGAAATGTTGGATAAGGTGTGGTGTCATCCACTATCTCTATTACTTCGAAGTTGGCTTTAGTTCACACTCCATCCAGGTCTACCGTCACTCCTTTTAGTCTTCCAATTGGTAGAACTCTATGTTGGTTTGCTAGTTTCAACTAAATAGGTGAATATCCTAATGTGCGTTCTCCCATACATTTCCATGTTGTCTTGATTAATACATTGACTTCGGATCCTAAATCCAGTATAATATATCCCATGTTTAAATCTCCAATGTTGGCATTCAACCTGAACTCCCTACTTGTTCTTCTCCTTGTATGGAGGTGATTGACTATTTTTTGTTCTAGGTTTCCTTCTGCTTCTATGATATATGTTTCTAGAATATTTTGTAATAATTTAATAAGGGATGGATAATTTAGTAGTTTTACACATGATTGCAAAAATTCTTCAATTTTACTTACTTGTCCTAGGGCTTGTGTTTCTTTGGTGTGATCCAACGATGGAGGCATCTTGTACTCTGGTAATTCCTTACTATGTTGTGTGGTTTGTGTTGATGCAATGTCTGGCTTCAAAAATTCTTGTCTAGATTTCTTGAATACATCCTTCTCGTTCTATGTGTCAAACTGCTTCCTTGGTTCGATATTATTCTTCACCCATTGGTGTTGTGTTCGTTCTTGTTGTACTACATTGTTTCCTGTCTTAGCTCCGCCTCATGTAACTATGTTGATGTTTCTTCCTTCATCCCTTTCTTCTGCTGAAATCCATTAAACATTATGATTGTTCTAATTTCTCTTCTCTTGGATCATCCCTAATAGTGTCATTCATTCTTCTGTGTCATGATCTGATGCCCGAAAATACATACAGGTCGTTGGTGGAAGTGGGCATTCTCTTGCGTAGTCTCCTTCTTGTTGACAATTGTGACATACAATTGGTCCTCTAACCGTTCCAAAGCCTCCTCTTTCTCTTCCTCCACCTCTTTAGCCAGCTCGATCCCCTCGCGGTGCATTATACTAAGGCACCTCATTATATTGTGCGGTATTATAGTGTGGTTGCATGGTATTATACTGTGGCTGTGCGGTTTTGTAAGGTTGTTGCGCAGTGTTATATTGTTTTTGCGCAATGTTGTATAGGGATGGTACTTGATTAAAATGAGGTGCATCTTTACTGGTAATCATTTCTTCCTGCACCCTCTATGCATCTGATGTCCTTTCCCTCATCAAATCCATGGTTCTGCAATCTTTGTCATCATGGTCTACTGACTTGCAAAAGATGCAATAGGATCTCTTCAGTATTGTCTGGTACTTCTGCATCAATGGGTAGTAGTATGGATCGTGACCTTGTTTCTTACAAATATTTCAGCATAGTCCTCCTGTTGGTAATGGATTTGGCATTATTTCTACCATGTACTATGCAAATGTTGGAAATTCATTCTTATGGTGTCCTTCTTTCCTACATGTGGTACACCAAACGACTTCTCTTTTGTCCTTGTTGTTGTTCTAGTTTAGTTGGAATGTTAAGTTCTTCATATCCTCCTTCAAATCCTCAATGGTTAGATCTGTCTTCTTATATTGTTTCTCTTACAGTTGCAGGGATTCCTTGAAAGCCTCTACCTGCGTCTGAAACTTATGTTGTCGCAATGAATACTTCAAGTGTGGTAACAGGGAATTGATGAATAGATGCATGTGCTTCATATATTTCATGACGTATTTTATATTTCCCTTTAGTCATTTGAATCTCTCGTTAATCTCCCATACAAATTCTCCTGGTTTTTGTCTGATCTCCATCATATTGTTCATGTATTGATCATTTGAAATTAGCTTATGGAACTCATTTATCGACAACTTGTTGATATCTCCAATCATTTTGTTTGTCCCTGGTGGATTATTTACAACTAGACTCATATACCAATCTAGTGCATGATATCTTAATGTGATAGCTAACTGTGCAAGTTTAGTGTCCTCGCCTGTGATTTGTTTTTCTTCCCAAAAAAATTCACAGATAAACAAGTGCTTCTATGGGTCCTTCGACGCTTCTCCTTTGAATTTTGGTAATATAATGGTGGGATCATGTCCTACCATCTTAAATGTTGAACTACTACCTCCACGCGGTGTATATACTTGAATATTGCTTCCTGAACTAGCTCCCCCAGTTGTTGTTCCTTGTGTAGATGTACTTCCTTCTCTCTTCCTTCTCCTGAAATTCGGTAGTCGAAACAATGGTGTTCTCTTTGGTATATTAGTCGCACATGAGTTTATGGGTTCCACACTGACACTGATATGGATAGGAGTGTTTCCTTCTACTTCTACTATTGGACCTCCCATCTATCTCTCATATATCGCATGCAAGATTTCCTCAATCTTCTCCACAACCTAGAAATCCTCTACCTCCTCTTCATCACTTGCCAAGCCTTCCCTCTCAGCTATGACTCTCTTCTTGGTGTTCACCTTATATTGGTAGGGTACTCCACTACACATTTTTCCAGTTGTCTCCATGATCCACTTGATCTAGTCGTCGTCCATCATAATTGGGTCCAAGGCCTCCTCCTTTAATTTATCCCCTTCTCCTTCCATCTCTCCTTTTCTTGTTAGTTCTCCCCCCATTCCCCCATGCACACAAGTAAGTTTAGGTGTCTCAATCCATTTTCATTACGCCTTTGTTATATAGTAATATCTTGATGGAATTATATAATGATACGATATACATATATCGAGGT
This sequence comes from Picea abies, assembly GCA_900067695.1. Taxonomy (NCBI): domain Eukaryota; kingdom Viridiplantae; phylum Streptophyta; class Pinopsida; order Pinales; family Pinaceae; genus Picea; species Picea abies. The sequence goes on along the minus strand of CBVK0101727167.1, from coordinate 17,322 downwards.
CCCTTCAAGAATTGTTGTTCAACTGCATTGTATGACTTTGATGTATCTACTACAAAGTCTGTGATAAATTCGACAACAATGTTGTCTAGCCAGAAATCTACTACATGCGTAAACTTATTATCAACTCGTTGTAGATGCACAATCTCTTTAGGATTCCACTCTAGCTATATGGTATGATTCGTCAGATGGTTGTCATTCAATATTTTGATCGACTCCTGCAATATGTGTTGGAAATCACAGAAAAATACTTCATGCAAGTCGATGAATACATACTTGTCCATATATTTGCATGGTGTTCGCTTCAGGTTTCTATTATCTTTCTGCTCAAACTCTAGCTCCTTTGTCTTCAACCATCTCTCTATCTCTGCCTTCATGGGATTCCACGGTCTCAACATCCCCTTTTAGATTCACATTCTTTCACCTTCTTGTCTTCTGATCCTGTATTCTTTGGACACTTCTTTCATGGATCTCATATGCTCAATCCTATTACCTTCTAGTCAGCTAACAACAGAACCATTTGTTGGTTTTTCCTTTTATATATGTAGTATTCTTCTATTGGTCTTCAAGATTCCTTATGGTGTATTTTGTTCCTCATTGACCCTTACAGTTTGACCCTAGTTCAGAACTAAGAAGCTTCCCAACAAAATCCCTTAAAGACTATCGGCCCCTCTGGTCACCCAGAAGGAAACCCAGTGCATAGAGTGCCCTGCACAGTCTCACCCAAGATAGATCTATGGGTGGCTGCAATACTCATGTGTTTGCAACTTGAGATTAAGCGAGATCTGTGTTCGTGCATCGTAACCTTTATTCAGTCCATTTAACATCTTGTTATAACAATTACTCTATGCATGCATGTAAAATACCCAATATACTTAGTTACTTCATTCATTCAACATTCATCAACTAATCAAACACAAAGATGCATTCATACAGTCACATAACACAGTGTCACTGTGGTTCACCCCCTCTTGGGATACATCCACAAATATTTGTCTCTTGAGATTTTATTATAGTTTAGAAAGATATCACGTCGCACATGGTTACAGTATTAGTTGCTCCTCTCTCCCACAGGCTCCTCGATCCTTGTGAGGCTAACTATATCACACCAGCCTCCTCCGCCTATGATCTAACCCTCGGGATCGAGTTGCTCATGCCTTCTCTAGCTCACCAACTTAATGAATCATACAATCCTTACAATTCTCTCCCTCTATGCCCCCCCATATCTTTCTTGGTCCTCTCTTCTCTCTCCTATGTACTACTTATTTATATCTTCGTCTCACCCGCCATTACAATGCATTACAAAAACCCTAACCCTAGTGTCATTAGGTCTTCCATGCATGTGCATGTGGTGCTCTTCCTTCCAGCTGTCTTGTTCCTCTTGCATGCTTCTCTTCCAAAAATAGTCTTTCTTTCTGATTCGGCTGACATCCAACAAATACTAAGGATGCTTATTGTCTACATCCTTATGAAGAATGAGGCTATAATGGATCAACATAGTATTGATTCAAAATATAATAAAGAAAATGCTTTGGCATTTTTAGAAGATCAATGGGTCATATTAACATCCAAAGGTGGATAGTAGTAAGTACACATATAATTATGGCTTAATATGATCAAGTAACATTGAGAGGGAATCTAGAAAATGATTTCTTGGGTAAGGGTCTATTGACTAAGAATGGTTTGAGGTATGGAGAGAGATTGGAATTGTTAACTTGTTGCCTTGGGTAATGTTGTAATTACCTAGTTTGTATTTTATGAATTGTGGAATGCTTTGGTAGAAGAAGAGAAAGAGTGGTTTCTTGTTGGTTGATATCATAAAAAGAGTACAGTATAATTAGGAATATTCTTGTGATACTTGTCAAGTGATTGACTATAATATCTCATCGAAGAAAGATGATATTCAGATTAAATAAATGTAAAAGAATGATATAGAAATGTGCAAGCAATGCACATGTATGATGTATGAGTATATGTATGCTAAAGGATATGACTGCGTGAATAAGTGAGATGTGAGGCAATATATGTACTTTTCATATCTAAATAATTCCATGGATGCATGGCTAGCCCTATGTTGGAAGGGTTTGATTGTCTTGATAGAATAATAGCTTGAGGAGGATGTGTTCCATTTCCTTGGGAAAATCTAGTTTAACTTGTTGAAAGAATAAATCAGAAAGGATGCATATTGTTATGATAGAAGGCAAAATGAATATGCCTTTGAAAATTGCTTGTAGATGATTGTGAATAAATCATGAGTAAAATGATTTAAATCGAAACGCAATGTGGAAACTGTGAAATGTGTGAGTGGTGGACATACACAACATGTTAATGTGTGTGATTATGTGCATGGAAGAACAACTTGAAAGAAAGATGATAAGATAAAGATACCTATTTGAATGTAAATCTGAAATGCATAATAAGAATGCATGCTTATACTCTTGATGGAATATTGGGTGTGTTGGCACCAATTCTCGCAATGGGGTAGTTTCTCATTGGTTTTGGGCCCTTGGTGTTAAATGCATGAAATGAGGCTTAAAAAATCCATCAGATGAAATTATCCAAGGTCACAGCCATGAGCACCCAAGCAAAGCTCAGAGAAGATGTTCAGTTCCGGGTTAAAAATCAAGCGAGCGGGACTTTTTGTTTTCAACAGTGAGGATCCATCGATGGAACAGATCGATGGTCATCAGGAAAGTCAGAGCCATGGAGTTGCATGAGGATTAGCGTCTATGCTCAATCCTTATGGCCAAAGTCACGAGGATAATCTGGGCCATCTGATCCCGCGGAGACAAGTGTCATCTAGTCAGCGTTTCAGGATTCGGCTTTTCGGGGATCGCAAGTTGGGAGGACAAGGTTCTCCCTTAGGTTTCAAAACCCCAAAACATGAAATGAGATAGCCCCGGGAGCCTGTCCCACAGTCATAGCCCAAGGTTCGGTGGATACGTGGGGCCTAAATAAGAAGACAAGGGGATTTTGGAATATTTAAAGTGAAAGCGTCTATGTGATCTGAACCGTCCACCCTGGGGATGCATGGCGAAAATCCATGATTTTGCAGGTTGAGCAACCGAGAGAATGAGATGGGATACATCATGTATCCCTAGTGTGAGAAACCCCAAAAGGATCAGGGTTGTTCAATGAGAGTGAACTTGGCCGTCCGATCTTAGAAGACATGTGGCGGAGGGCCCAGGCTAGAAGGGGCCCCACATCTAAATATCTATCCAGGCCATTCAACCAGTGGGTGTGTGGCGCGCGATTAATACTAGTTGCTATTTAAGCTACTGGGACTTCAAAAGACAAGGGGTCTTGGTCTACTCCCTCCAATTGTCGAGGTGCGATTCGTGAAAGCCCCTAAGGTTTGGGCCCACACTCTTGGCGCTCGGTCACAAGGTAGCAGGGCTGGTAAGTGGGGGCCAATTGAGTTTAAGCACTCATTGAGTGACAAGCGATCACGACCCTCCGATGAAAAAATATTTGGGTCGTTGATCCCTAAGGACAGGTGCCATGTGATTAAGCCCGGTCACTATTTCAGCTACCGGGACTTCAAAGGACAAAGGGTTGCTCCTCCATTTCATTTCAAAACCCTGAAAGGTGAAATGTGAAAGCCCCCAGGGATAGGCCCATGGTCCTATGCGGTGATTATATGAGTGAGGGGTAAGGAAGGCACCATCACGATGTAGCCCCCTTCGCGATTTTGAAAATCGGGATTCTCAAGGGTGAGGAGTTTACTCCCTCCCATCGTCGATACCCAAAATCCATGGAGCACCTTTGGTTTTAGCACAATCTCACAGCCCGCTATCATATGGAAAGTAGGGCCAAAAGGAAAAGATAGGTGCCTGTTCAGACCACAGATGGCTAAGAGTCGGATAAGGAGGAAATCATGATCGTTGATGCTAAGGGAAGATCAATCCGTTGGTTTGGATAGGACGATTTCGCAACACAAGGTATCGGGGATCTTGAACAGATCATGAGGAAATCCCCAAAAGTAAAATTCCACAACATCCTTCAAGACAGTTGCATGGCCTTATGGTTACGTTGAGAGTGAAACCTGAAGAAATGAAGGCTGGCCTCCAAGATTTGGAAAGATGACACGTGGTCACTCTTTGTGTATTCAGTATTTCCCACCCTCCATGGAAGAAGCAGTTAATGAAGATTGAGCAGGTGTTTGAGACCTCAAATCAACCCATAAATGGAAGGTGTTCAGAGGGTCAGAAGCAGTCATCTCATGGTACTCTGATGGATAGTTTCCCTGCAAAATCCATGTCATATGAAGTAGTGTCAGACAAAAAGCTGCATGTACAGTATGTAGAAAGATCATGCACACATAAAGCCTTAAATGAGGTAGCTCATCTACCCTGCTGGGGCCAAGGAAATGAATTTCTTTAAGTATATAGACTCAGTTTTCATATTCTGTAAGGATCGATGGTAGAGATAAGCTCCATGTTGTATGGTTTTGATGAAGCACTGGTTTCTCTAATCATGTATGTGCATCCAAGATTTCTTGTTTAAATGGAAGTCAACTTTCTTATTTACTCTATTTTCTTTCTGATGCTAAGGATTTCATGATCAACAGATTTGCATGAACCATTGTGACCATGTTATGATAGATGATTTGTTGTAACTCTGTGATATTCCTTAGTTTCCTTATGATTTAAATTCTAGGAGTTCTTGTGTTTAAATCATTCATCCTTGGGTTGCTGAAAGGCCTAACATATTCGGTCGACCTCTACATTTTCTCGTTAATATATTCCTCCTACTTATCCTTACTATAACCTATTGAATAAAGTTAGATTAAGACCTAGCCTATTCATACATAGTTCAGTCCAGGATTCTGAGTTAAAACGATATCATTCTGATTCTTCTCTCTTTCAATCACCCTTGATAAACAAATCGTGACATAAACTGATGGGTGTCAGGCTCTGCTCCCCCTGCAATCCAGAAGTGACTTCTGACGCCAACATTTTTGGCATCATTGTCGAGGACGAAGTCAAAAATTTTCCCTGGGATTGAACGACATTGAGCCTCTGATTCTAAAGGTGCATCAGGCATCAGAGTCCTACAAGATTTCTACTGTGCACCTGGTGATTCCATTGTGACGACTCCACTGGGGTGGACTTTCTGTTTCAGTTGTGGCTTCCTGAGGCAGACACACAAGGTATCATTCCTAAATGACCTTGGAAACACCTGGAGCAGATCAAGAGAAGATTATTAGAAAGGGAAAGGCCTTTGAAGCAGGAGATTATGCTATCGAACCAGGTATTTCTAATAATTTTCCATCTCCTTCTGTAGAAACTCTGTTTACTTCTTCTCATTTCCCTATCATACCTTCTACTGGAGTTTATATAACTTTAAATTTCAGGAGTGTTCCTATTGATTTTTCCCCTCCTGGTCTGGGATTGGAGGGAGAAATCCTTGCCACTGCCCTCTCCCCTGAAGTTTTACCTTGGCATATACCCAGGACCACATGATATTTCCCCACTCCTAGCTTTACCACCCCTCCTCTTAGTACTGTGGCTGCTACTGCAGAGAGAGAAGCATCTGCTGACTCAAGCCCCTTAGCCTTCTCTCTAAATCCCCCATTGTTTCCCTTTCCACCTGGAAGCTCAGTTCCAATATCCCCTATTCTAACTCCTTCTCCTCCTATTTCTCCTCCACCTAATATTCCTATGGCAGGAGAAAATCCCTCCATGACCAAGATGGAGGCTATAATAGCTGCTAGTAATGCCCCCCTTATGTTACCTTAGCCCCTCAATGCTCTTCCAGCAGATGGCTACCTCAAGAAGCTACCCAAGTTTATAGGCGAAGGAAACATAACTATAGAAGAACACCTCAAAGCCTTTTATACTTTTACAGATGATCATGTAATCATGCATGCAGACGTATGGATGAAGATTTTTGTTCATAGTCTTCAAGGAAAGGTTGGGAAATGGTTTAGGGCCTTACCTCCTAGGTCTATTGATGGGATAGAGCTTTGGATAATGCCTTCTTGAGACAATGGGGAGATAAGAAAGAATTCATGTATTACATGACAGAGTTTTGATCCCTAAAGAGAAAGGAAGGAGAGTCGGTCTCTGACTTCTCCAAGATGTTCAATAAGATGTACAATAGGATCCCTGTTGAGATAAATCCCTCAAAAGCTTCAGCCAAAATTACTTATGCCAGTTCTTTTGACCCTGATTTCTACCTTTTGTTAAGGGAGAGACAAGCCACTTCCCTGGCCCACATGTAGGACACGACTGTAGAATTTGAATCAAATATCTTGGTTGTTGACCGACTCAGAAATGAAGCTGATAAAGACATACCCAGGAGGAAATCTGAAGCCTCCACATCTAGTTTCTCTGCCCTTCCCCCTCAAAAGGATGAAGTAACTAAGGTGCTACAATCACTTTAGGCTAGAATGGAAATATGGGAATTAGAAGGGAAGCCCATATATAGAAATCCCGAAAATACTGATAACAGAGGCTTCAGGAGGCCAAACAACAATGTTCCCCAGATTATGCTAAGGGAAAAAAGGAATAGGGATAGAGATGATAAGAGGATAAAAACCCCTCTCCAAAATAACCTGGTTGATCAAGAAGGAGAGGAGATATATGAGATTGGCCCTGAAATCCGTTGTTTTGGAGACACCTCCCCTTTTCCCCCTTTAATTCAATCTGCGTATAAAGAATTTCTCATAAGTAGTCAAATCAATGAGTTGGGTAAGGGGGAGAAGGCCAAAGACAACAATCCTAACAGATAAAACCTCGGGTCAAAGAAGAACGAAGGAAAGGTTGATATCCTTGATCAACCTCTTGTAGCAGAAAGGCCTGCTAAGCCTACAATGCGCACTTCCAAGGAAATGATCACTCAGAATATTTCTCCAATAGCTAAAGACCTTGTTCCTAAGGTAAGAGAATATCCTAAGCCTCCTTATTCCTTTAGTTTTGAGCATGAAATTCAAAAAATTAGAATTCCTTTACCCCTCTCAGAACTAGTTAAAAATTAATATTTCAAAAGATCCCTCTCCAAGCTGCTACACTCTTAGTCCCCCCAGCCTTCCACAAACTCAGTAAATCTACAAGACGAAAAGCCAATAGTCGTCCTAGGTCCCATGGTAGAAGACATAGATGATTCATCCCATCCCTTGTACACATCCTTGAATATACATGATAAGGTGTTGCATAATTTCCTCATGGATTCAGGAGCTTCCCACAACCTTATGCCCAAAATAGTCATGGAAGAATTGGGACTGGAAGTAACAAAGGCTAGTTATCATGATTTGTATTATTTTGATTCAAGGAGGGTGCAATGTCTTGGAGTCATCAAAGACCTAGCAGTATCATTGTTTTAGCTTCCCATGAAGAGTGTGGTCATGGACATTGTGGTAGCTGATGTCCCTCCCAAGTTTGGCATGTTGTTGTCAAGATCTTGGATTAAAAAGTTTGGAGGGACATTACAGATGGACCTCACATATGCCACCATTCTAGTATTTGGAGGGGAACACAGAAGATTGTATAGATAGGCTCAGCTGGCATATCTTTTTAGTGATGAGGTAAACCCCACCAATCACCCTATATTTGCACTTGACTCTGATCTAGGGTCTAGTTTATTTCAGCTCACTAATACTCCTGAAGCCCATCTCGAAGTAAAAAAATCGGCCCATTTATTCTAATGAAATACCACCTCTAGTTACCTTTGTGTGGAAATTGTTCTTCGATGGAGCCTATTCTAGTGAAGGTGTTGGCGTCGGAGTGATTTTGGTGTCACCTTGTCAGGAAACCATATCCGTGTCCTACAAGCTAGAGTTTGAGACCACCAATACTATGGAAGAATATGAAGCCCTTGTGTTAGGTTTCAGAGCCGTAAAAGAAATGGGAATTTAAGAGGTAGCAGTGTTCGAAGATGCAGAGTTGATAGTTCAGTAGATCAGAAATGCTTATCAGGTTAAGCATCCTTGACTCAGAAGTTACAAAAATGAGGTATGGGACCTAATTGACAATTTTTTCTTAGCATTCAACATCTCATTTATTCCAAGAGAGGAAAATACTTTGGCTGATTCCCTAGTTGTTTTGGCTAGCCAGTTTAAGATCCCTTTGCCTCCTAACATCAAGCATGAGGTTGAGATAAGACATAGGCCCTCTATACCGGACAATATCAAGCATTGGAAGGTATTCGAGGATGATCTGGAAATCAGAAAATTTCTTGAGTCTGTCGATGAATTATTTGCATTGCACATTGATCAAGATCCTGATCCCGAAGGTGACCTTCACCCTGATATTTTTTCAAACAAAATTGTGAATCACTATATTGTTCAGTTTCCTAGCAATCACATTCCAAAGGGAATAGTTCCTTTATAAAGATTGTTCGATGGGAATGATGTGGCAGTAAAGGGTAAGGTCTCAAATGAGGAGGCTGATGTAACCAAGTGCAACATTGGCACAGAGGAAGAACCAAAATTTATCAAACTGTCCAACAACCTTTCAAAAGAACAGAGGGACGAGTATACCGAGATTCTAAGGGAATTTTCTGATATATTTGCATGGACCTATGAAGAGATCAAGACATACGACACCTCTGTCATAAAACACAAGATCCCACTCAAAGAAGAAGGAAAGCCATTTAGGTAGAAACTAAGATAGATCAATCCCATGCTGCTACCTATTATAGAGAAAGAGGTGAAGAAGCTACTGGATGCCTAGATCATTGTGCCTTTAATATATTCACAGTGGGTGGCCAACTTAGTTCTAGTAAGGAACAAAAATGGCGAGATCAGACTCTGTGTTGATTTCAGGAACTTGAATAGGAGCTCACAAAAAGACAATTACCTGTTGCCCAAAATGGAGAACATACTTCAAAGGGTAATAGGAGCATCCAGGATTTTAATGATTGATGGCTACTCTAGCTACAATCAAATGTCTATTCTCCCTGAGGACAGAGAAAAAACATTGTTTACCACTCCTTGGGGCACATTCATGTATGCCAAAATGCCCTTTGGATTGATGAATGCAGGGGCAAATTTTCAATGAGCTATGGACATAGCCTTCATTGGGGAAAGGGATAAGTTTGTGGTTATTTATCTGGATGACATCACATTCTTTTACAAATATTATAAAGAACACTCCTGTCACTTGAAGAAGGTTTTCTTGAAATGTAGGAGATTTGGTCTCTCATTAAACCCTAAGAAATCTTTGTTTTCTATGAAGGAGGGGAAGATGTTAGGCCATATAGTATCGACAGAGGGAGTGAGGATTGATGCCAGCTAGGTAGAGGCTATTTCACTTCTCAGGTCCGTAAAAGAGGTCCAGGATTTCTTGGGAAAGATTAACTTTCTTAGAAGGTTTGTCTCAATTTTTGCTGAGTTGGTAAAACACATCACGGTTATGCTCAAAAAGGGGAATAAAGTAAAATGGACTGTCGAACCCAGGAAATCATTTGACTAAATAAAAAAAGAACTGACTGAAGCACATGTTCTTATCAGTCCTGATTACTAAAAGGATTTATTAATTTTTTCTTTTTTCTTTTTTGATATAATGGTTGTTGTCCTACTACAGAAGAATGATGCGGGGATAGAGAAACCCATTTCCTTTTTCAGCAGAGCACTAAGGGATGCTGAGATTAGATATGACATTATGGAGAAATGGGCCTATGCCCTACTGAAATCTCTCAAAGCATCAAAGTCTATGTCCTGCACTCAAAGGTCACTGCATACGTTCCTTCAGCTTTTGTGAAGGACATTCTTATATAGCCTGAATTAGATGGGAGAAGGGGTAAATAGATTGCCAAGATCCTTGAGTTTGACCTGGAGATAAAGCCCACTAAGTTGGTTAAAGGGTAGGGTTTAGCCAAGCTACTGGCCGAATCCAATTGTAAGGCCTTGCGGGTCAATTTCATCAATGTTTTCTCAGATATTCAGCAAGATGAGTTGTCCAACAAAAATATTCAGGACAACTTATTATTAGCAGAATGCACCTGATATAAAGACCTTATATATTTTTTGCTAGAATTAAAGCCCCTTGATGGAATGGAGAAAAGCAGGGCATGATCTCTAAAGCTCAATTCAGTCAAGTATTGCCTTATTGACCAGGTTTTGTACTGGAAAGACCCTCTAGGGTGATTCTAAGATATTTGAACCCATAGGAGGCCCAAAGAGTCATGTTTGATTTCCATAGAAACCTATGTGGGGGACACCACTTCTGGAATACCACATCCCACAAAATTATCATGGCTAGGTACTACTGGCCCACCTTATGCATTGATGTCTGCAGAGAGGTCAGAGCCTACATCAAATGCCAAAGGTTCTCAGGGAAGCAGCATCTCAAATATCTACCACTAAATCCTGTAGTAGCTTCAATGCCCTTTCAACAATGGGGGTTGGACTTCATTGGAGAAATTCTCCCTCCTTCAAGTGGCCAACATAGATGGATCTTGACTACAACAAACTATTTCACCAAGTGGATAGAAGCTGTCCCCACTAGGAGTGATTCACACAAGGTAATTATCAGCTTCCTGGAGGATATCATAGCTAGATTTGGCTGTCCTAGCAAAATTGCCATTGATAATGTTGCTTATTTCAAGTCTAAACCTATGGTTAAGTTATGTGAGAAGTTTGAGATTTCACTTATTCATTCCACTCCCTATTATCCTCAAGGAAATGGACTGGAAGAGTCTTCCAATAAAAGTTTGATCAAGCTCATTAAAATATTGTTGTAATACAATAAGAAAGCGTGGGATTGAAAGCTCAAATTCACTCTGTGGGATAATCAAGTGACAATAAAGAAGTCCTAGGGAACTTCCCCTTTTCAACTTGTTTATGGGACATAAGATGTATTTCCCACTCAGCTGGCTCTACCTGTGGAAAAATTATTTCAATATTATGAAGGAGAGCCAGATCATATGGTTAGAAGAATTCATCAACTGGTGGAAGTGCAGAAGATCAAGCAAGACTTTGACAGGAAGGTCAGAAAGGAAGAATTTGAGCTAGGAGATCTAGTGCTTAAGTGGGATGTGCCCAGGCAAGATAGAGGCAAACACATCAAGTTTGAAGCCCTTTGGATTGGGCCCTTCAAAATCTCTGAAGTATTTTCAAAAAATATTTACAGGTTTCAGGATTTGGGAGGCAAAGAAGTTTTTAATAGCCCAGTGAATGAGCATTTCCTGAAGAAATGTTTTGTTTGAGCCTTAAATGGCTCCTCTGTTTTTATAAATATTTTTTTCCTTGTTTTTTTTTTTGGTTTCAATAAGGGACTCCACAACCCAAAAGAAGGCAACTGGAACTGCAAAAGGAGTTCTTAGAGCATCATAGGGACGACTCTATCCCCCATGGAGCGTAATGTTCGCACCAATTTTCACAATGGGGTAGTTTCTCTCTGGTTTCAGACCTTTGGTGTTAAATGCATGAAATGGGGCTTAAAAAATCCATCAGATGAAGTTATCCAAGGTCACAACCATGAGCACCCAAGCGCAGATCAGAGAAGATGCTTAGTTTTGGGTTAAAAATCAAGCGAGCGAGGTTTTTTGTTCTCAACGGTGAGGATCCATCGATGGAGTATATCGACGGTCATCAGGAAAGTTGGAGTCATGGAGTTGGATGAGGATTAGCACCTGTTCTCAATCCTTATGTCCAAAGTCACAAGTATAATTTGGGTCATCTGATCCCGCGGAGACAGGTGTCAGCTAGTCGACGTTTCGGGATTCATCTTTTTGGAGATCACAAGTTGGGAGGACGGGGTTCTCCCTTGGGTTTCAAAACCTTGAAATGTGAAATTAAATAGCCCCGAGAGCCTGGCCCGCATTCATGGCCCAAGGTTCAGTGGATAGGCAGGGCCTAAAGAAGAGGACATGAGGCTTTCGGGATATTTAAAGTGAAAGCATTGATGTGATCTGAATCGTCCACCCTGGGGATGTGTGGTGAAAATCCATTGTTTCGTAGGTTGAGCAAATGGGAGAATGAGGAGGGATACATCATGTATCCCCACTACGCGAAACTCCAAAAGGATCAGGGTCATTCAATGAGAGAGATCTCGGTCGTCCGATCTTAGAAGACACATGACAAAGCGTCTAGGCTAGAAGGGGCCCCACTTCTAAATATTGATCCAAGACATTCAACCAAGGGGTGTGTGGTGCATGATTAAGTGCGGTCGCTATTTCGGCTACAGAGACTTCAAAAGACAAGGGGTCTTGGTCTACTCCCTCCAATCGCTGAGGCGCGATTCATGAAAGCCCCTGAGGTTTGGGCCCATAGTCTTGGCACCTGGTCACAAGGTAGTAGGGATGGTAAGTGGGGGCCAATTGAGTTTAAGCACTCATTGAGTGACAAGTGATCACGATTGTCCGATGAAAAAAGATTTGGGTCGTCGATCCCTAGGGACAGGTGGCGCGCGATTAAGCTCGGTCACTATTTCGGCTACTGGGACTTCAAAGGACAAAGGGTTTCTCCTCCACTACATCTCAAAACCCCGAAGCGTGAAATGAGAAATCCCCTAGGGATAGGCCCACAATCGTAGATGATGATTATATGAGCGAGGGGTAAGGAAGGAACCAACACAATGTAACCCCCTTCGCGATTTCGACAATCAGGATTCTCAAGGGTGAGGAGTTTACTCCCTCCCATCGCCGATACCTGAAATCCGTGGAGCACCTTTGGTTTTATCACAAGGTCACAACCCGCTATCATATGGAAAGTAGGGCCAAAGGGAAAAGATAGGCACTTGTTCAGACCACAGACAACTAAGAGAGGGATAAGGAAGAAATCTTGGTTTTCAATGCTAAGGGAAGATCAAGCCATTGGTTTGGATAGGATGATTTTGCAACGCAAGGTATCGAGGATACTAGACATAGCATGAGGAAATCCCCAAAATGAAAATGCTGAAGCATCCTTGAAGATAGTTGCATGGCCCTGTGGTTACCTTGAGAGTGAAACCTAAAGAAATGAAGGCTGGCCTCCAAGATTTGGAAAGCTAACATGTGGTCACTCTCTATGTATTCAGTCTTGGCCACCCTCCATGGAAGAAGTAGTTAATGAAGATTGAGCAGGTGGTTGAGACCTAAGCTCAACCCATAAATGGAAGGCATGGGGAGGGTTAGAAGTAGTCATCTCATTGATCTAGATTTTATGAGAAGAACAAAATGAATAGAGATTATTAAAATATGCTTAACATAGAATAACAAAGATACAATAAAACTGGTTTTCTATTCAATAAGGAAATAATATGAAACTGTAAAATGCAGTGGAAAACAAGCTTGTTGGAATGGTGGCGGCTTATCTCTGAGAAGAGACATGACGGCTGGGCTCATTCGAAAGTAGATCATTACAATGAGTCTCTGAATGCCTCTTTACAATAAACAAGAATATCAAAAACCCTATAAATCCAAAAACCTAACCCTAGGATATGAAGCGCCAAAATTCATGTGGGTCCCGTTTGGGTAAGTTAGTCGGTCAACTTTCCAGGGTCGTAACTTTTGCATACGATCTGTATTTTAGGCACACGATAGCCCATTGGAAAGGTCTATCCAAGGACTACACATTTTGGTTTGATCTAGTAAATGACATTTTCGACTGTGCTGATCTCTAAAAATGTTGTTTAGGGCCTCAAAATGGCCCTGCAAGTCAGGGAACTGAAAACTAGGAAACAAAACTACCAAACTAGAAAACTGCCAAAATGAACCAGTTGGAATAGGTGGGAGGCCACCAACATCCATATGGATCAATCCTCCCCCCTTAGGAAGCAATGGCCTCCATTGCATTGAATTCCCCCATCAGATGAAGAAATTTCTGCTGAATTTGGCCCTGGGTGAGCCACTTGCCTTAGTGCAGGAGCTGCCCTGCTTTGACAACTTGATAAAGTTGGATCCTTTTTTGTCAAGTTCCCTTGATATATGTGTCCACAATATGATCACTGGATTCTTGTTGCATGCAGTCGGGGTTGAGTTCTGTTGGTGTCAACTGCTTTTCTATCTCTGAGGTGTCCAATAATGGTGGGAAAAATGGCCGAAGGAGAGCCACGTTAAAGACTGGGTGCAGGCCAAGGAAAGGGGGAATGTTGAGCACAAAAGAATTATCACCCATAGCCTTGGTGATGGTGTATGGCCCATACTAGATTGGGTGAAGCTTCCGATGGGGCCCTGTAAGGAATTCTTTCTTCAAGTGCAACCAAACTTTTTTGCCCATTTGAAACTTATGTGGCACCCGATGTTGATCATGGCATTGCTTGTACTTGGTATTGGACTTCTGTAAAATATCCTGAACCTATTGGTGGATGTGATGGATCCTCTCAATGAACTAGGTGGCTTTGTCATCTTCTGGTGGAGTAGGGAACGAGTCGACCGAGGTTTTCACCAGTGGTAGTGAAACATCTGTGGGGCCCAATGGTTGGAATCCCAACCCCACCTGAAAGGGGTTGTGGCCAGTTGAGCTATGTCGGGCTCAGTTGTAGCTATGTTGGACATAGGGAAAACTCTCATCCCATGTGAGGGGGTGCTTGGAATTGTACATGTGCAGGATATGTACGATCATCTGATTGACGATCGTAATTTGACCATCTGTTTGGGGGTGGAAGGCAGTGGATTTGGTGAGCTTGGTATCCAACAATGCCCAGAGGATCGACAAGAATGTGATGAGGAAATGACTGTCCTGATTTGAAACAATGGATTTTTGGATCCCAAAGTGTACCAAGACGTATTCAAGGAAGAGCTTGGTAGTGGCCTCTATAGTGATCTTTTTCTTGCAGGCGACCATAATCGCCATCTTGTAAAAGCGATCAACAACCAAAAAAACACAGTCATTGCCCCTCTTGGTGGATGGGAGGCCCAACATATAGTCCATGGATATGGATTCCCACGGCTTGTCAGGAGGAGGAAGAGGGGTGTACAAGCCCTGTTTCTTAGTGTTCAGTTTGGCAATAGCGTAGGCGGTGTAGGACCTGATATACTTGTCGACATCCTGTCGAAGTTTCATCTAGTAGAAATGCTTTTACAGCACTGCCACTATCTTTTTGACGCCAAATTGTCCTGCCACTCGACTATAGTGAGCTTCCCATATCAGCTTCGCATGCTTTCTTGATGGAATGCAGAGATGGCCTAGACAACACACCAACCCGTCCTGAAGATGGAAATCAGCGACCACTAAGTTTGCTCCCAACATTTGGTAGGTGGTGGAGAAGTCAGGGTCTGTCTCATAGTTTGTCTTATAGAGGTGGGGCCATCTAGAGGTATCATGCCTATAAGATTCTAGCACTATGGTGAGTGTCGCAGCCGGAGGTCGGCTGAGGAAATCGGCAACTCAGTTGGTACTTCCTGTTTTATACTTGATGTTGAGGTGGAATTATTGTAAGTATGTGGACCACTTCTGATGGCAGTCATTCTGTAATTTTCCTTGGGTCTACATGAATTGTAGTGGCTTATGATCAATGTGGATGATTGTCTCCTTCCCTAGAATGTAATTTCTGCACTGGAAAGAATCTTTCACAATGAAGTATATTTCTTTGTCATAAGTAGGGTAATTAAAGACAACATCTAATAGCATCTCACTATGACACACCATGGGGTGGCCATGTTAAGTGAGAACAACACCCACAACATATTCTAAAGCATCTGTCTCATTCTCAAAGGGATGTTGTAGGTCAGGTAATGAAAGTATCGAGGATGAGCACAAGCGTTGCTTCAATTCATCGAAGGCTTGTTTTTGGGATAGGCCCCACACAAATATTTCCTTACCGCCACCCCTGGTCACTTGGCTAAGGGCCAATGCAATATGAGAGAATCCCAACATGAACATGTGATAGAAATTGACAAGGCCCAAGAAGATATGAATCTCAGAGAGTGTGGTTGGGGCTGGCCAGTCACAGATGACCTGGATCTTGGCTGGATCCACATGCACACCATGTTTATCAATGATGTAGCCTAAGTAGTGGACCCTGTCCATTCCAAAGGAGAATTTTTCCAAGTTTACATATAGTTTGTGTTGCCGCAGGGTCTACAAAACCTGTTGAATATGCTGCAAGTGTTCCGCCCAAGTCTTGGTGTAGATGAGGATGTCATCCAGACACACCACTACAAAAGTATTGGTGAAATTTCATAAGATATCATCCATCATCCTCATAAAAAAATTTGGAGCATTCGTCAAACCAAAGGACATGGCCAACCATTCAAAAATACCTTCTTTTGACTTGAAGGCAGTCTTCCATACATCTGTATGTTCTATTGGGACTTGGTGGTAGCCAGACTTCAGATCAATATTACTGAAGTGTTTGGCCCCCGTGAGCTGATCATGGAGGTTGTCGATTTGGGGAATTAGGTACCGGTTCCGGACTGTGATTTTATTCAGGGCCTGGTAATCAATGTTGAGTCGCCAAGTCTCGTCTTTCTTCTACACCAGTACGATTGGGCTCCCACAAGACAATGAGTTGGGACGGATGTGCCCCTTGTGGAGAAGTTCTTGGATCTACCTCTTGATCTCCTCTTTTTCTAATAGAGAGCGGTGGTAGACCATCCCATTGGGTAGCGGTGTGCCTCGAGTCAGATCGATGGGATGCTTCACCTGGTAGTGCATAGGTACCCTAGTAGGAGAGGAGAAGACATCTGAGTGTTCTTCCACGACCTTATCCACCTGCTTCTGTTGTATGGAGAGATCGGTCACAGAGGCACTGGATGTGGCTGTGATATTTCTCTTACTCTAAGAGCGAATCACGAGGAAGACAAATTTCTCGGTCTGAGAGATGACGTTCCTGCATTTCTTGGCAGAGATCAAGGAAATAACACTAGGAGGGTCTGCTTCAGGTATCCTGTACAATTTCTTTTTCAAAGTAATAATAACACTATGACGCCTAGACTCATATACAACATGACATTTCCATAAATAAGGTTGGTCCAAAAGAACATTACAAAATTTGAGAGGAGAAACATCACACAATACCTCATCTTTGAAGGGATTGATGTCTTATGACAATCGACACGGTTGGCTGACGCGGAGATCGCTTCGAAGCCATCCAATGGTGTAGGGTTTTGGGTGTGGCGTTGTCGGCAAGTCCAGCCACTTGACGACCTCTGCTAAGATGAGGTTCTTCTGGCTACTGCTATCAATGATGAAGTGCAGTGGGGTGCCTTTTACCCACATCTGTGAATGGAAAAGGTGCTCGCCTTCTTTTGTCTCATTTGGTTCGTTAGGCTGGAGCTTGGTGGTAGAAACGATGGCTTGGCTCCACATCAATGATCTATCTTCCCCTTTCTGGTTCTGAATTAGAGTCAGAACCCGCATTTGATTCAGAGGCTTTCACTTCAACCACCAGTGACTCCTTTGAGTGACAATCAATAGTGTTATTCCAAGGGATCTTATGTGTTGAAATATTGTAACTG
>CBVK0101727164.1:0-10394 GCA_900067695.1 Picea abies | reverse complement strand
AGAGCCAATAAATTTTCACATGTAGACAAAACACTAACCATGGTAATTGATTTGGGTTTTATTCCCAAGACAACCAAATATGTTTCATAGTTAAAATGTAGGGGAAATCAAAAGGTATTACAAAAGTCATTTCTATACAATACATTTTTTCTTCAAATTGTGGGTTTTATATTGCAATAATTTCATTCCATTTCAACAATACCATAGCCCGCAAAAACATTACATTCAAATAAAATTTTATTACATAACAATTAATCTATTTACCTTATTCTAGGACAAATAAATATGAACATGCATGCAGAGAATTGAAAACAATTATTGAGTTAGGTTTTTATGCCTAATACTACACACCTTTCATTGAAGAATGTCAAGGATTAATGGGAAAAAATAATATGGGATAACCAACAACGATTGCATTCCATATATCTACCTACGTTGTTCCAAATACAATAAATTTGTGCATGTAAGCATAACACTAAGCATGGTGATTAAGTTGGGTTTTATGCCTAGGATGTGCATTTCATTGAAGAATGTCAAGGATTCATGTGGGGGAAATTATTGCATTCAAATTGAATAATGTGAAGTCTTATAGGGATGGAAAATACTGGAATAACCAACAATAATTTCATTCCATGACCCAACATCTTGTTTAGGAACCAACAATAATTTCATTCCATGACCCAACATCTTGTTTAGGTAATCTTATGAACAATTAGTGTAAATAGGTTTGATTATGGTGTTGAAATATTTCATTTGGTTACTAGAAAGGCTCATGTCATTAAATAATTCAGTAACATCACCAAATGACCATGGAAAAATTACTTTCTACATTTCATTCCCAACAAGGCTTTCCTAATTCTATGGAAACTAGGAATTCATTGCATTCCATTTTTAGAAGACCATTGTCCAGAACAATATTACAATCAATTCATTGTTTTTATTGCATGATATTGAATATTCTTACCTTGTTATAGAGACAATAAATATGTACATCCAAGAAAATAACTAACCATGTTAATTGAGTTGGATTATATGCCTCAGACAACTAAATATGGCCCTTACTTAAAATGTATAATAAATTGAAAGGTATCACAATTTTTTTTTCTATCTAGTATGATTTGATCTCAAATTGTAGGTTATATATTGTAATCATTGCATTACATTTCAACAAGAATGTTTCTCACAACATAATTAAATTAAAATAAAGTTTATATATCTATCCATAATAGAATATAGATTATGTTCTTTATTCTAAGTTGTCTGAAAAATGATGATAATTTTGTTGCAAGCTAGTTCTTTTGATAATTAAATATGCCTAAAAAAATGGTTACAAGGTACTCTAACCAGGTGTTAGCACTATGTAAATTGCTTGGTTGAAGAAGAAAACCACAAAGGTAACCACAAAACAAATTTAGAACTGAAACTAGCCCTTTCAATTCAGAGAGGGATCTCTCTTATCACTTGGTCTCTAAAAGATAGGTTTTCTTTTTAGGATCAATGGATAGATATTTGATTAGAGGAAGAAATTTATGAAGTTTTCTATTAGGAAGGAAAATGAATATGTTGGGAAATGGAGTCAACTTTGAAGCAAATGGAACTATCAGTGACTGGTGGGTAGAAATATCAAGGAAGCAGAGGCTAGATAGGTGATAATATTTTAGTTTTAAAATATTTTTGTTGTATGATGGATGAAAGAGAAAACAAATAACAAAATTCATAGCACCAACTGAGATGAATTCTGATTGAGTTAAGAAGAGATAACAATACTTAAATTGCTTGGATCTAAAACATCAATATCAAATGAATTTCAGACCATTAGCTTTCTAATATAAGAATATAAGAGTTGTAGATGAAAAGAGAAATAAAATAGGAAGTACATACATGAAAGAGAAACACACACTTCATATCACCACCACAAGAATCTATGGTATGAACAACATTAGACTTTTGCACTAGTATTTCATTTAACCTCAGAAAATTTACAAAATGTTTAAGAAAAATCTCCTTTATGATTTTGCCTACCCTTTTTACATTCAAAATGATCAAATATATAGAAAAAATACATCCCTAAGCTATAGAAGTCGAACTTCAAAACTGTCCTTCATTTTTGGATCTGGTTACATCAAAATAGGAACAAACTTCAAACTACTTGCTAAAAATAGGAGTTTTCTTTGAACATATTAAATGCATAAAAATATCTTGAAAATAAAGATTATCCAACATATTTTCAACTTTGAGAATGATGTGAGTCATTTA
This sequence comes from Picea abies, assembly GCA_900067695.1. Lineage (NCBI taxonomy): Eukaryota > Viridiplantae > Streptophyta > Pinopsida > Pinales > Pinaceae > Picea > Picea abies. The sequence goes on along the minus strand of CBVK0101727164.1, from coordinate 8,138 downwards.
GTACAGATGAAGACAAATCTAAGGCTAACTTGAATGTTGACTAGGCTCCCTAACATGTTTACATAATGATCTGATGCAACTCGTTGTGTAGGTATAACCTACAACAATTGCATAGCGAGTTTACACATTGAATTTATCTTCTTCAATAACCTTCACTCAGGTGGTGGCTACAAAGTTTTTGGAGGATGAAAATGATTATTATATCATCCATCAAGAATTACCCATCATTTTTTAATCATGTGTGTACCTACAACACTTTCTTAGCATGAGATCACTACACAAGTTCTATGCAATGCTACTTTCCAGAAAAAAAATCAAAATAGATTAACCCTTAATTGATCAAAAAGAAAAAACCGTGAAAACATGGCATCTATATTTCAGCCACCTCTGCAAGTAGGTCAAACTTTCCCCTGGCTTCATCATCAACTTTTGTCCTTAGTTTGAGAGTCCTATTTTCATTCCTCAATGACAAATTCTATACTTTTCAGGTTTCCCACTTCCCTATACAAAAGTGCATTTTTTCTCAACTTTGACATGGCATTTGAAAGAGTTGCACATGAATTGTTGATGGTTGGTTCATATTCTTGAAATTTTTTCTTAAAATTTAGTTCTATTGTTATGTTCTCTTCCCTGAGGTGAATAATTAGATCATGTGGTTCCCTTAATAGCTTGTTGAGCCACTTGATAGTTTTCTCACCTTCTCCAGGTAAAGTATAGATTTTTTCAGTTGATATAGGTTGGCATGGTGCATGTGTTTCCTTTATAGGTTTGTATTGTGAACTTATCCTTCTGGTTGAGGATCTTGTTAAAAGGGTTGTAGATTTAGTAAATTCCATCATTTTAGGAATTTTCCCAACTTATTTCCCTTTATCCTTTTCTCTATAACCTTTTGGAACTTTTGAATTTGATTCCTTCTTTAAACCTAGTACATCATGTGGTGTTTGAATATTAGAAACCCTTTCAACCAATTTCTTCTTCATTTCCCTATTTTCATAATAAGACTGAGTTATGACATGTTGAGCTTCTTTGATTTGATCTTCCAACTCTCTGATTATTTTTTCTTTCTCTCCTGACTAAACCTAATCTTTATCCATTTCTTGAGTTATAGTTTCAACAAACTGTGTATGCAAGGTTGTTGTCTTACTATGGGCTAACCCAGGTTATAACTACAATATTACCAACAAACGCTTCTACCATTGGCCCTTCTGGATACCATAAGGAATAAAAACGCACGGGGTGCATTGCGCAGTCTCACTCGAGATGGACTCTATGGGTAGCCGCAGGACTCAGATGTCTACAGCCTGGGGATGGGATGTGTTTCTCTCAGAGGCATTTAACCTACTTATCGTCAACCTTCAAACCCTCATTAAATATTATTCCTGACCACTGTCCCAACTATTCTAATAGGAATTCATTAACCATTATAACCACATGTTTTCAATTACAAGAATTTATCTACTGTAACACAAGATTGTGATCTAAACACTAGCTATAGAATTCATTTATTTAGAGCTATTATGTAGATCCCATTAGTTTATTCTTACTGCCCAGTGTTTATTCCTTTAACAAGCAACATATTCATCATAAAAAATAATTAAAGCAAATACAATCATAAACACTGCATACAGTCACACAAAACACAGATATATCATGGTTCACCCCCCCTGGGGCTACGTCCACAAAGATTTGTCGCTTGGTCTCTTTACTAATATTCTCTACAAATGCAGTGCTACGCATTGTACAAGTCTTCCGCCATTACATTCTATCTCCATAGATTGCTAAAGTCTTAGAAATAACTTCTACTCAACCCAACAAAAGGCCTATTACCATCTCAATAGTACGTATGTCAATGATAAGGACCACACTCTCATCATCATAATACATTCTACTTATACAAAAATTGGGACAAAGACCTTACAAAAACCCTAAACCCAAGTGGATTAGGTTTTTCCACTTTCCCCTTCACTTAATATCGAATGGTCCTCGATCCAACTATTTCTCCAAGTTGGTTCTTGTCCACTTTCCAATTGATTTTATCGACACTTATTTTTCCTCTTTTTTTGGCATCTCTTTTCCTTTATTTATCGCACACTCCCCTATTTTCCGACGTTGCTTTAATTCCTTCAAAATTCCTTTGATTTTTCCCAAAATTGGGCTGCGCCAACAAGAACCCAAAACTGACATCGTGACTCATACTGAGTCATTCACGGAATCCAACATATTTCACTGCCTGCGTGAGTGCTTCATACATCTTTTCTATCCATTGGTATTGTTCCTGAGCTTGGATGCTCTTCTCTGTCATGGCCTCTACCACTTGCATAGTGAATGGAGGTCTTAATATCTCTCCCCCCTCCAAGCATATCTACTCTATGCTCAATTTTGTTGCATCAATCTCCACGACCAACTACTCTGCCTTATCCTGTAGGGGCTCCAACTGAGCCTATCTTGCAATCTTCTGTGCCTGCACTACTTTTTCCTCTTTTTGTAGGCTCTTCATTTCTGTGAAAGTCTTGATCTTCTATGGAAGTGACATTTTCTTTTTTCGTTGCTTTACATCTGCCATTGATGAATGTAGTTTGTCTTCCTTCCCTTGCATCTCTTGTAGGATCCTATCCTCTAAGAGATGTGTCCACAACTGGCCACTCCTTTCCAACTATTCTATTATTATATGTATATATTGTGTGATGTGATTTGCAGATGTTGTTGTGTCATTCTCTCTTTTAACTCTGATGTCTGGAGGAGTAGTAGGTATTGCACGCTCCTCCATCTCCTTGATATGTCTTTATACTATTCCAAAGAATGTGCTATTTTCCTCATATTTTCTTCTGAAGATTCTCCCTCTGATTCTGCAGTGTCTGAGATGGCTTGAAATACTACATTTATTTGTTTCTCTATCTCATACAATTTTTGATGCACTATATTTTTCTCTTAACATTCTTGGCTAACTGTCTCCTTTAGTGAGGTGTTGTCTTCCTATGCCAACTATAAGTTCGTCACATCAGACCTTACCCTGGACTAAATCTCATGTATGACACTAACCTATAATTTATACAGTGCCTTTGTTGGAATCTTGGGAAAATCCAAGTCCAATGTCTCAATGTCTTTTAGGGGATTCTATGTTTTCTCCTCATCAATAAACAACATCTCAGGTGTTATGATGAAATTTTCACTCCCCTGCACCATGATCCACACTGTCTCTCCAACAGGTGTTCCTTCTCTAGTTTGTGTTGGTTTATCTTTCTATTGATACTCTTCCCTGATCTTCAACTATTCCAGTGCAATTTTCACTTCCTATATCTACTCTAGAATTGATGCCCTGTGATTCTCAATAGTCTCCCATACTTCTGATAGTCGATATTCGACTGTGGTGGCTATCAACTCCACATCATCTATTGTTAGTGATGCTTTCATCGGAGTTATGTGGGCCTTCTCCTTCTTACTGGATCCACTTTCTTGCTCCCATGTTATCTTATTTTGGGTGTCTGATGGCTCATATACCTCTGGCATCTATGTATCCATTTCTGCATCCTACCCAATTTTTTCCTCCACGGGTTTCTCCTATGTATCTGTTCTTATTTCTTCTGCATGCACCTGCTCTATTGTACTTCTTGGTGTATTCTCTGTGCGCAGTGGGTTACTTGTAGAACCATGTTGTGATTTCTTCTATGTCCTAGTTTTCTTCTGTACAGGGCTTCTTTTCCCCATTGTACCTTGTGTCATATTCTACTTCTTAATAGCGCCATTCATGTATGTCTTTTGCACGAGACTGTTCTACCGTGCGTCTGAGTTTGTACTGCTAGTGTTGTTTTAGGGATTATTGGAACTTTCCACTCCTCAGGCCACTCCTTGACCTCCATATGGATGTCATGCATCATCATGCAGTAACTCAATTGTAGCCACTCCTTGGATGGATCCCTCTTTTTCTATAACCACATGCTATGGTGCGATGCTTGGAAATTTTCTAACTGTCCAAACTCCTAGATAGATTCTGGGGAAATCCTCCATGTATCAACTAAACGGTTATGGATCTTCGTCAAGTACATAGAAAATACATCGTTGTTTATCTTCTTTTCCTTTGGGTCTGTTGTGATTCAAAGAGATGTTTAGCGGGATGTGCCACACTTTCCTATACTCTACGGGAACATATTATATGTTGGTTCTTGTCATCCTACCAATGCATTGAGGATGAGTAACCAGGAGTAGTGGAAATCATAGCCAAAATCCTTCGCATCCTTGCAATCCTCCAAGAACGAGTTAAGTATATAAGGGGCCCAACTCATCAAGCCCCCCTTCGCGCACTGCATTGCAGTTTCTACCACCCCTATTTGTACTTCCTCCTTTCTACACTTGTGAATTAATTTGCAACCTAACAACCTTGTCGTAAATCGCATTGAAGGATCATGGAATTCAGTAATCTTGATTCCTCTGTTATCTCTCTTTGTGCAATACTTTGCCTTGATTTCTTCAAAGATGGATTTTTCTTTTGTTTTTTTCTCTAAGTACTACTCTGGCTATTCCCCATCCATGGGTATCTCTGTGATTGTTGCAATCAAATAGACATTGATAGGAATCGATCTATCCATCCATAGAATTCCTCCATGCACCCTTTATAGAATTTGCACATCCATTGATGTGCTTACCATGCCTGAAGTGTGGTATATCTAGTAAATTCATTATTCATGTGTTGTAGATCCCTAGGAACCACTACACAGGCTCCAAGAGTGGCGCACCTAATGGGCACTCTCCCCTGCTCTCCAAATAGTTTTGTGGTGCCAAATATGGGAATTGGATTGTTTCAGTTATGTCATCATTGGATTATTTGATTGTATCTACTCCTATCACCATATCATCCTTAGCCTTCACTCCCTTGGGGATCTTTAGCATTAGAATTACCAATTCCTCCTGTGTGTGCAATATTCCTTACACACTTCTCTCAGCTCGTGTCATCTTCTTACCTTGCGAGGACAACACCATGACCTATGGTATTCCATGGATCTTTGTTTCATGATCTACTTAAGGATATAGGCCTTGTTGTGCTGAATTCATGGCATTTTCTCCATGTTACAGGCCTTTTTCCCAAGATGTATCTCATTTTTTCCTCTTTGTGTCCTCCTTCGACTGCTCGGCCTCCTCTGCTGGGTTTTGTTCCTCCTCCACCGACGTGGTAGTAGGTTCATACTCTATCGTTTGAATATCATCCACGCCCATGATTGTGGGCATCTATTGCATCTTTGTTTGTGTCACTCAAGCACTACTTCTCATGTTTTTCCTGACCCTTCTCGACGCTCTGACTCTTGGTGGAGACATCCTACTGAAATTTGAACTGTTGACCACAAATATCCACTTGATGTTATCACTTCACACTCTTTGGCACTCAACTCTGACTCTCCACTCTTCTCCTTAGTGAAAAAATGAAAATGACCACATTTCCCCCCTATTTCGACTTTATAGCAGGACGAAGAAATGACGTTGTTCTGCACTGACAGTCTTAACGTTTTCACTTTTTCTTGCATGCTCCTCTTTCATACTTGTCAACTATTTTCCTACGTGTAGTGTTTTCAACACTGGTTTTTCTGTGATGCACTTGTTAATGCTAGTAATTATATTACATCACAACCTCTAATGTTCTCCTACCTTTTAGTCTTTTTGTGACCTTTCTTTTTTTATGGATTTTTGTCTTTTTCCTCTAACATCTACTATATACAATATTTACAATCATACCTCCTCTTTCTATTTTTACCCTAGGTTGTTAGGTCGATTTCCTTGATACAATCTTAGTCGATTGTCATTTGTTATTCCTCTAAGATTCTTCCCTAAAATAAATTGTAGTTGCACAACACCTCTATTTTTTATATCCTCTGCCTGACAAGGCCCTAACCAATGCATTTTGAACTTCACAGGGTGTTGTAGATACCTACTGTCATAGAGGAGAACTAGATCTCCTTCCTTAAATCTTTTCTTCTTTATGTTCCTATCATGTCAAGATTTTTCCTTTTCTTTCTATACTTCCCGATGAAATCCTGCTAAAATTATGTCTTCTTCCAGCTTCATCAATTGATCCAATATTTCCTACACAACACCTCCTTCTGTCATGTTGGTGATTGTTACAATGCATAGACTAGGTACTAGGTAATCCAATGGAACCAATGCTACCTGCCCATACACCCGTTTGAATGGTGTCTATATTGTAAGATTATTGCATGTAGTCCTGTAAGCCCATAATACTGTTGATACCTTCAAATCCATATCATCCCTTGTTGGAGCCACCTTTTTCAACTGATTTAAATATAATTCTTAAAATCAAAGGTTGGACTTTAAGTTGTCTTTTACTTCGTGACCTTTATCCGCTGAAAGTCTCAGTAGTACTGATACACGAAGTGGTAATGGCCATCGTATTCCTAAGCCATTGTCTTTTTACTGTTAAATGAGATTTTTCACTTTTATATACCTCGGGATATCATGTTTAAGGAGTTACAAGTCACACTGTTTCCAACCCCCGATGCACGAAGTCACGAAACAACCTTGAAAGCTTATCCAGGTTAGCGCCGAGAGTAAAGTTCCTTAAACCTTAGTTAAGTTATGTCGGGATTTCATGTCTCGGTGATCACCCTCCCCAAAAGTCTTACCGTCATAACTCCAATAGGCGAATTTGTGAAATAGTTTCAAAAGTCACCCGGGTTAGTGTCAGGGGTAAGTTGTTTTAAACCATAGTTAAAAAATGTCTGGGTTTCGCGACTCGACATTCACTCTTCCAAGAAAATTGACCTTCGTAGCCCCGAGTTGTGAAGTCATGATATTAATGAAATCATGATATTAATTAAACACTGATTAATTAAACAATTAATCCAGATCATGTTTTTTCTTAACTAGATCGCGTCATTGTGATCTCGGGTTTTAAGGGCTCGAAAGATAGAAGTGAAATCTCTCGATACGGAGAACATCGAAAAGGGTGATTAAAGTTTAAATAAAACCTAATTAAAGAATCTAAGCCAGATTAATCAGTACATTAATACAAATATTAATGCGCACCATCTACGGGTTAAATTTAAATATTTTTGTGCCAACTCGTGTCACGACCCGACAAAATTTTAGCATTTATTTGAAGTGATGGGTGAAGATATTTGTTATTGCTAAATCTTTCTCAAAAAATGATTTGATCATTTTGTTCGTAAGGACGTTAGGGTTTTAAAAGGCCGAGATATAGATTTTTTTATCTCATTGTTTCAAATTCCATTTCTATCCTGTGCAAAGAAGCTTTTCTCACCAGGCTAATTTCTGTATGTATACACATTTTTACTGCAGGAGAGATAAGATAGAGTCCTCTATCATGGCCCCACGAAAATCTTCCAAGGTGATTGCTGAGAGTTCAGGGCAAGGCTTACATACTGTTTCTGATACTTCGCCCTGAAGTGTTGATTTTGTCAGAACTTGGTCATACGTCTTCGAGGTTCTCCAGTCTGAATTGGTGAACTGTTCAGATGATTCTAGTGATAATGAGAAGGACGATTTGGCCACCAAATACAAAATCATCATTCAATTAGAGATGCATAAGATAGCGTCCATGCCATGACTCCTTCCATATTATGATATGATCCGATGGGCATTAGATCATGTGGATACTCCTTCCATATTATGATATGATCCGATGGGCATTAGATCATGTGGATATCCTGACTAGAACCATTATCAGCGAGAAGAAGGTGACCATTGGGACTTTCAGACCAGAACATTTGCAGGTGATGCACCAATTGTCACCCACACCAAACTTCTCACACAACGCCAAGTTTCTGGAAGGTTTTAAGAAGAAAGAATGTGAGCAATATGGCAAAATCCTGTCTGATCTGATCAAAGATTGGGTCTCGCACCCCGCAAAGTTTAGGACGGACGGTAATGGAGTTTATTCAATCTCTTCCCTAGAACTGTAATTCAAATATATAGCAATGATGACCTGTAGGTTGTATAGGAAGGAGGAGCCCACACATTTTTTCCTCACGTGGGTGCCTGTGATTCATACAGTCACTAAAGGTTGTTCTTTCGACTAGGCCAAATTGTTATTCGACAGTTTAACCAACTGAATTACTGAATACAGGATGCAGAAGGTGAGTGGGAAGGCTGCTTCATTTTTTATGTCCGCCTAC
>CBVK0101727157.1:193-19139 GCA_900067695.1 Picea abies | reverse complement strand
GACACAATCGACATCATACCTTCTTGATTTACACAAGAACAACCTTGTAGCCAATCCCACTTATATTTGTATGACCAACAACCTCTATGATTATTGATTAGTATTTACAACATTACAACATGCCTTCTTTATAGGCTTTACAGTAGGAAAACCCTAAAGAAAAGTACCCAAAAACAATTACAAATCCATGCAGATCATTCTGCGTTCACCAGGACGTGACACTTGTCCCTCCCAATACCACCAACTTGGACCCCAAGGTCTTGATGGGACGTGAGGGGGGGCGGGGACGGATCCGAGTGAATGAGGGACGTGGATTTGTTTTTGGGGGGACGAGTGCATAGTGCGTGAGTGTTGTTTGATTTTTTTTTTGTTTTTTTAATATTTGTTTTTTATTATTTTTTATTATTTTTTTTTAATATATGTATTTATTATTTATTATTTATTTATTATTTTGTTTTATTTTATTAATTTATATGTTTTAATTAATTTAAATTTTTTTATATTTGTTTTATTAAATGGTTTTATTTTATTTATTTTTTAATTGTTTTTAATTATATATTTTTTTAATTAATGTTTTATATTAATTAATGTTTAATGTTATTTTATTTTAATGTTTATGTAATATACCAGATATAAAAAGTATGCAGAACAGAAATAAAATGGGGCCGGAGACATCGGTGTAAAAGATTGAGTGGGATCAATGAGGTTGGTTATAGCTAGGCCTGGCCTACAAATCCTGTGAATCTCGGGATTTTTTTACAGTCGACTACCATTTGGCCTTCATTCGGTCTTCAGTCGGTTTCCACGCGCCCACCTATCGACCTCTTATCGATTGACCTCTTCGACTTGTTGTCGATATCTTCGACTTGGAATTTACCCAGTTGAACCATCTCTACCTTCGACTTGTTGTCGATATCATCGACTTCGACTTTACCCAGTCGAGCCACCTCAACCTTCGATTTGTTATCAATATATTTGACTTTGACTTTACCCGGTCGAACGACCTTGACCTTCGACTTGTTGTCGATATCTTCGACTTCAAATTTACGTAGTTGAACCACCTCGACCTTCGAATTGCTATCGATTTCTTCGAATTCGCTTGTCAATCGATCCACCTTGACTAGACTTTCACTGCAAAGAATATAACAACCCAACATTCTCCCACGTGTTTTCTTTACTGAAACCAGGAGATATCTAAAATATCGTTCACAGACCCAAGGCAACAATTCCCATTGCCTCTTTTCACCAAGAGAACTTCATGACACTCATAGAATTGGTCAAAGATTCCTCTATGTTTTCCAACGTGTCTAATTTCTCCAACAACACCTTGTTTCTTTATACCATGTCTCTCATGAAATGGTATTGTACATCAATGTGCTTAGTCTTAGTTTCCCTACACGACGCTCTTCCGATCTCACGACTAGACTTTCATTGCAAAGAATATAACAACCCAACATTCTCCCACGTGTTTTCTTTACTGAAACCGGGAGATATCTTAAATATCGTTCACAGATCCAAGGCAACAATTCCCATTGCCTCTTTTCACCAAGAGAACTTCATGACACTCATAGAATTGGTCAAAGATTCTTCTATGTTTTCCAACGTGTCTAATTTCTCCAACAACACCTTGTTTCTTTATACCATGTCTCTCACGAAATGGTATTGTACATCAATGTGCTTAGTCTTAGAATGATAAGTTGGGTTCTTTGCCAAGAATATTGCGCTTTGATTGTCGCAACTTCTCTTCATAGCTTTTTTCTCAAACCTGATTCCTAAACACAACCTTTGCAGCCATACTGCTTAGAAGTTTAATGGTTTAGAAATTTGAGCTATGGAAGCTCAAAATTGAATAATTTTTTGTAGACAAAGGATAGTGGGTCATTATGGACCTTTGTTGGACAAGCAGTTCGAAGAACAAAGAATGAGGGCGCGCACAAAAGAAGTTAGGAATGCAAAAGCGGATAGATGCACACAAGTAGGAAGGACAACAATCAAGAATGTAAAGGCAGCATGCAGATGAAAAGATAGGAAAAACACGCCCGAACAATGAGTTGTCATAGTGTTTTGGGATAAGCGAATAGGGTTTTGAGACCTAAGTTATATGTATAAATATGTAATGGGTCGAGTAGAATAGGTTGTTGAAGGACGAAAGTTGTTGATGCTGAGAGAATAGACTGAGGATGAAAGAGAGTCTATATCTAAAGGTTTAGGGAGAGCTTTGCAGAGAGAGGCCTGCACTACAGAGCGGCTAGGAAAGATGGGGAAATACATCATGATATATCTATTGTAAGTGTAGTGCACAAGCATAAGATTATTGCACAAAGAATAATAAATAAGCCATTCATTGTGGAAGTAGCCCAAAGTTTGGGTGAACCACGTTAAATTATGTGTCTGAATGTCTTTTTATACGATTGTTCATCAATGTTCTATTTATGTATAACTAGATCTAGATCTGTGTAGTAAATGATTGATGTGCAGTAAAAACGAATGTTACAGTGAATAGTTTATGTTGCAATCTGTGTCACAATGATGTTGCATAATTGAAGTTATTAATTAATCAAGGGAAAGAGATACAAAATACAACACACATGGTAGATAAGTAAGAATGAATATGATGATAGCCTCCCATCCCCTCATCCCTGTAGAAACTTGTTCATGTATGGCCAATAGATGTCTCAGGTGAGACTTCACTTACATGCAGGTATGTCGAAAGGGCTGGTGTCTACAGAGTTTGTTGATAGAATAAACTGAACCTAGGGTCTTACAACCACGTGCCAACAAACGGTTCCATATCCATGACCTAGAATCTGTGATTGAGGGAATGTTTTGGAGGCCGACTAAGAAAGAGATCATTGAATGGATACAAAGGAAGGAACGAGAATTTTCTTAGAAATAGAATAGAAACCCTCACATGATCGATGAGCAATGGATGCAAAGGTATCTGTACACAGAGCTGCATGAGATTTTCTATGGTGAATTTTTTATTACCTTAACCGAGTGGTTAGAAAGATTAGTGGAGAATACTAGAAGGTATCGAACTATAGTGTCAAGGAACTGGACTCCTGAGTTGGTAAGACAGTTGTTAGGCGATTTATATGTACTAGAAAAGACACTAAACTACCCTCAATTAAATTGTCAACCTGGGGTAAGTAAACTTAGAGTTGTAGCAAAATATATGCCAAAGGTAAAAGGTTGGTAGGAGTGTAATCTAACTAATGAAAGCGGCTATCTACGAGATAATCTACTCAAGAAAACCTCTCTAATGAGAAAACCCTACTAAACAAATTGAAACTATTTAACCTAAGTACTTTTGGGCCAAGGACTGATGGATGATTCTAAGAAAAACAAGTAAACCCTACTTTAAAGCAAACTAGTTTATGACAATAAGCAAAAGCAACTACCTAGGCATGTCAATAAGAAAATGACAAAAGCAAACTGTCTTAACTTGCCAACCTACATTCAATGAGCAACTACCCTATGAAAGAAAATAAATGAACAAGTAAGCAAAGGCACCTATCTAACCTATAAAGCAAATAGACAAGTAAACAAAGACACCTAACTAACCTACTAAAGAAAAATAAGCAAGTAAGCAAAAACAACTAAAGCAAATAGACAAGTAAACAAAGATTTATCATTGAACAACTATCTAGCCTAAGAGGCAAGTGGACTAAATGCTTGATGCAAAACTATTTCTATTGCATGAGATGAAATTCACTTTATTGAAAACAAGGACTACCAATGAAATGCCTAATTTACAATAAACAAAACTGCTCTTAAATCTATTGAAGCAAAAGACTAACTACCTTATAACAACAATAAAACTATATTCTAACTTATGAAACCGGGAAACTATCTTTAATCTATGAAACGTTCAAATGTAATGTTGGTGATTGTGTGAATGCCTTCGGTGGTGATGGATGATATCTCGATGGCACTTGACAACAAAGGACAATTCAAGCAGGATAAACTCAACACTAATCTCAATGGCAAAATGGAAGGTATGCATTAAACAATCCAACGAGAATTTAGCCATGACAAAGATAACGTTAAATACCCTGCATATTCATGCATAAACCATTAACATCATAATGAGAACATCATTATCTAACTAAGAAATCTAATTACATTTTAATCTATGAAAGGAAATTGCGTAAATGAAAACTATGTTATGTCTATTCTTAATCATTCAAGCTATGATGAATTACAAACATAAATTAAACTATCATATCAAGAAGTAAATTGACAATTACATTAACGAAACAAATGAAATCTATCTAAAACTGAAGTAAGCAAGCTATAACTAAGAACGGGAATTAAATCTATCCATCCATCAACAATCCCTATCAAAGGAAACCCAAATCAAACTATGTTTTATTCTAAAAACTTTGTTTTAAACTTATTTATAAAATCATAAAAGAGGGCACATTCTAACATCTAACTGCATGCGGGGTTAGTATAGTGAGAGAGAGACTTGCAATCCTTTTCTAATCTACAAGATCAATTCATACTATCACATATCATCATCTAACCTACAAAAGAGAAGTAAAACAGTAAGCTACAACAAATTAATTAATTAAATAAAAACATGTACATACAGGAAATAAGAAAGAGCAATTTGTATTACGGAATGCATAAATAAAGATAAGAACAATCACCAGACTGCTGGTGGGCCCCCGAGCAAGTCGTGGCTACCTTCTCCAAGCACACCACAAACTTCAACAGGTTGAATTCACCATGAAAACATGAAAACGCAATTCTAGCACAATTCTGGCAATGTGAAATGTCAAAACAGGGTAAAAACGAGTTTCTGACAATTCTAATGCTTATGCTACTTGCTTAACAATCTAATGATCATCCTATCGGTATTTATAAGCTTACAACCCAGGTGGTCGACCACAGGAGGGTCGAACCACCTCTAAATTCGGCAAATTACAATAAATGAGGCCATAACTAACAAAACGAAGGAAGCCAATAATCGCCCCCTTTGGACAACTGAAATCGACTTGTCTTGAGCTTAGTAGTTGGAGGGGGCGATGATAAACAAAACCCATGTGCCTGATTTTTCCATCACTGGTCGTCGATGCCATAACCGCCAACTCGCCTTGCGTTTCTGTGAAATACTGGGTGTTGGAACGAGTGTCGGATCGGGTATCGGAACGAGTGTTGGAACGAGTGTCGGATCAAGTGTCGAAACTGGAAACATGGTAAGTTTTGCCTTATAACAGCAGAAAAACACGAATTAACTCTTGGAAATCATAGAACAAGATGAATTAAACTTGATTTAATCATTAAACATGAATTACATGTACCTTACGCCGATCATACCATTTTATCATCAAATTCTTCAAAAAGATCCTTCAAAAGACAAGAAACACATATATACATATGGAAAAAGTGTATAATAACCGTCATGAAAATGATCATATATCGGGCCCAACAACAGTTGAATTCTGTAAGTAATAATACTTCTCGTGCAATTGATTTTTGGTTGGAGAATATACTGAGGGGGCTATATTATGGAATTTGCATTGGATTGTACCTAGAAATATAGTGTTGTAGAGAGGGATTTCTTCAAGGGTATGCGCAAAAGGTTTATGAAATCATTGGGTTCCTGGATAAAGATGTTTTTATGCGAAAAGTGTGTGATGATGATGGAGTCTGATTGCTAAGGGGATTCGTGCCAATAGTGGAATAGAGGGATGACCAAAGGATATTCTGAAGGTAGGAAAGAATGAAGGAAGAAATGAAGAAGGAAGGGAGAGACTGAGGATGCAAAGAAACGAAGAAGGTGTATCAGAAGAGGAAGACAAGTTTGGAGAACTGCGTAGTGGAAGAAGGTACAAGAGGCTGAAGACTGGGGGTGAGAAAGGAGAGTCACGAAGTGATCTTGAGGGGGGAGAGGCTTTCACAATAGTCCAAAACATAGAAATATTGTACATAGAAGGAGAGGAAGAGAATTATCAGTTCAGTCCTATAATAGAAGAGTTGTTAAGTCCTACTCAGACTAGATCCTGTGTCGATTCCATGACCATGTGTGCGTCGCCTAGATCATAAGTAACATTTGAGGATTTGTTAAAATCACTTATAGTTAGCAGAGGAAGATAGAGTAGCAGTAGCCGTAGTAGTAGAAGCAGTGCACCAAGTCAGAGTCAACCAACATCACTAAGGGGAGGTACTACATAAAACAACATGGCAGGGTTAGACAACACACTCAGACTACCTAAGTTCCAGGGAGTTGGGTTGGAGAACCTAGAACAACATCTATTCATATGTGAGACAATTTGGGTTGTGAAGAATGTCCAGGATGAGATTGTAAAGATTGCGCAGTTGGCAACAAAATTTAGGGGTCACGCATTAGTTTGGTATATGAAAATGCGGAGTACCACACCTACCGGATAAGTTAGGACGTCAGCATAAATTAGACAAACATTGTTGAAAGAGTTTAAGAAGCCAAAGTATGAATCGTAGTACATTACATAGTTGAAGGAAATAAAAAAAGTATAGAATGAGTTAGTTTGGGACTATTATCAACGATTTAAGGATTTGATGGATAGATTGACATTATAGATCACTAATCAACAACACTAAGAACAATTTATTGCAGGATTACTACCACACATTTGTCGGTCGTTGATTCAATAGAAGGTTGTGTCGCAGCCTTAAGCTTTGGAGATTGCAATGAAATTGGAAGCATCTCCTATAGGAGACGGTGGAGGGATGGTGCAAGTCCAAATGCAATTAGCTTCCTTGACAATTCAATTAGCAGAGATTACAAAAGGGAAGGAGCAGCGGGAACAAGTCTGGTGTACCAAGCGTAGGACTGAAGGCCACCGTAAGGGAGAATTCTCAACATTTGTGCAGTGTTTGGTGACTGGAGCACTGAATCCATTACCAAGAGGGGGATACTGTGAAATATGTAAGAAATGGGGACATCATCCAACTAAGTGTCCATTACTGCAGAAATACCATAGTACGCCAAGGAACTAATGTTGTAACTTTTGCAATTCAATAGAGCATGAAGAGAAGGATTGTCACACATTTGATTTGATGAGAGAGCGCACTTCAAATATGTATAGATTTCAGGAGTAAAATGTTGCGACAGAAGGAGTTCGTCCATAGTATAACAATCAGAGAGGGTTTAATCCAAGAAACCAAGGAGGATTTGGAAGAGGTCGAGGAAAAAGAAATTTTGGAAGAGGAGGTAGAGGACCAATAATATGTTACAATTGTAATCAACCGACACGCTTAGCTCGGGACTGCCTGAATCCTTGTACAACCTGCACATATTTTAGAAGGTTGTCCTCAACTACTTGTGAAGTGGCGGGAAAGATGATCTGGATTTTATGAGCAGAACTAAATGACTACAGATTATTAACAGGTACTTAACACAAAATAATAGAGATACAGTTGTTAGCGCAAACTCTTGCAAGGGGGCGTTTTCTCTCCAAGAATCGAGCCCGTGGCGTAAATGCGAAGAAACGGGGCTTAAAAAACCCATCAAATGCATTTTATTCAAAGGCTGCAGGCATGAGCGCCAAGCACAGCACATGGAAGAAGTCCATTTCGAACTTAAGTGTTAGCAGATGGGCGATCCGGGATTCAATGGCGAGGATCGATCGATGGAGTAGATCGTCGATCATCGGGTAAGCCAGAGCCACGGAGTTGCACAAGTTTTAGCGCATGGGAGGGACACATGGTGCGTGATTAGGCTCTATCGCCTCTTCGTGCATCGCGACTTTGAAGAGCAAGGATCAGCTCACTCCCATCCACAAGACGCGAAGTGCCGAAGGCGTCCGGGATTTGGGCCCACAATATTGTCGAGATGATTAGGACCATCCATATAGAGGGACACGTGGTGCACGATTAGGGTCTATCGCAACTTCGCCTATCGCGACTTTGAAGCACAAGGAGCAGCCTCCTCCCAGCCGCGAGATGTGAAGTGTCGAAGCCGTCCAGGACCCGGGCTCACAGTCTCACCGAAATGATCTAGGCCGCCTGATCAAGGAGGGGTACGTGGCGCGCGATTAGGCTATGTCGCCACCTCGCCTTTCATAACTTTGAAGCACAAGGAGTAGCCTCCTCCCCGCCGTGAGACACGAAGTGCCGAAGGCGTCCAAGACCCGGGCCCACAGTCTCACCGAAATGATCCAGGTCATCTGATCAAGGAGGGGTATGTGGCACACGATTAGGCTATGTCGCCACCTCGCCTTTCGTAACTTTGAAGCACAAGGAGCAGCCTCCTCCCAACTGCGAGATGTGAAGTGTCGAAGGCGTCCAGGACCGAGGCCCACAATCTCGCCAAAATGATCCAGGCTGCCCGATCAAGGAGGGGTACGTGGCGTGCGATTAGGCTATGTCGCCACCTCGCCTTTCGTAACTTTGAAGCACAAGGAGCGGCCTCCTCCCATCCATGAAACGTGAAATGTTGAAAGCGCCTTTGAAGATAGGCACAGGGTCAGAGCCCATGGTCACTTGGGGGCGATAGAAAGAACTGCGCAAAGGGTCGAAGCGTCGGGTTTAGCTGCAGAAGGGATCACCACATTCTTCAAAGACCAGGTCAGCTCAACCTTGATCTTGGTCCTCGCTAAAAATAAATGAAGGTGGATGGAGGTAGTTGAAACCTCGGCAATGCAAAGCATGGAGGTTCCGGCAGGCAGTCTGCCCGAGATGATCCTGTACACTGGTTTTCTCCAAAGAAGTCATGCCGAGTTATCGTCTGACTAGAGGAGTCTGCACATGCTATTTTAGCCTTTAATGTTTCAGCTACCTCCCCTGCAAAGGCCATGCAAAGTTAAGGTGACGTCTGACAAAGGAGTTCAGGCCAGATTTGACTGAGGAGACGCCACACCTTGAAAGTCCTGAGACGCCTCTGATGGGCGAAAGTGGAGAAGTATATGTAGGCATTTTTGCCATTTTTGTAGAGATGGATGGTTGAGCTTAGCTCCCGACTGTAAAGTTTATGAGGAAGCTCTTGTTATGTATTTTGATTTGAGACTGTCAAATTAATGGAAGTCAGCTTCTCTTTCCTTTTATTTTGTTTGTTAGCTGTTTAAAACACTCGGCATTGGAGGATCCAGCTGAGGGACGCACATTATAGGATGACGTATGGTTGGTCACTGCAATCTCTGCACCAGTCTTAAGCAGTCCCACGTTGTCTTTTTCATCTTACACTGAATGATTTGGAATTGGAGGATCCAGTCGAATGGTTGTGGCTGCATACTATGATAGGTTTGATTAGTGTGTAGTTATCACTGTGTCATTTAGGCACATTTTAGTGTCTCGTTTTTCTTTCACAAGTTGTTGGAAGGCCTGATGCCCAGAGTAGTCTCCCCTCTTTTCTCCCTAGTCTTCCCTCTACTCTCGCTTTAACTCAAATTCCTGACTGAAGTTAGTTATGGCCCTCACTTCCCTGTGCATTTATGGCCTAGTTTTCTGAGTTAAATGATACTATTATGAGTTCACTCACATCCGATCACCCCATTTAAAACAAAATCGTGACATAAAATGATGGGCGTTAGGATTTTCTCCTACTGCAATCCAGGAGTGACTTCCAATGCCAACATGTATGGCGCCGTTGCCGGGGACGAAGTTGAAAATTTTCCCCGAGATTGAATGACATTCAACCTCTGATTCTGAAGGTGCATCAGGCATCAAAGCCTTTGAAGATTTCTACTGTGCACCTGGCGACTCCATTGTGATGACTCCACTGGAGTGAACCTGTTGTTTTTGTTGTGGCTTCCAGAGGCAGACACACACGGTCCCATCCATAGCTGCCTCTAGCTACACATGTAGTTGATCCGGAGGTGATTTTCAGAAAAGGAAAGGCCTCTGAAGGAGAAACTTCCACCGCCGAACCAAGTAATCCACCATCTCCTTCTGTAGAAACTCAATTTTCTTCTCCTCGGCTTCCTAGCAGACCTTTTTCTGAAGTTTCTCGTTTCCTGAATTTCGGGAGTGTTCCTGCTGCATTTTCCCCTCCCGGTTTGGGATTGGAAGGAGAAATTCCTGTCACTCCCCTTTCCCCTGAAGTTGTACCTTGGCGTGGACCCAGGACCACAGCAGACTTCCCCACTCCTAGCTTTTCCACTCCTCCTCTTGTTATTGTTGCCACTTCTGCACAGAGAGAAGCATCTGCTGACTCAAGCCCGTTAGCCTTCTCCCTAAATCCCCCATTGTTTCCTGGAAGCTCATTCCCAGTATCCCCTTTTCGAGCCCCTTCCCCTCCGAGTTCTCCTCCACCTAATATCCCTATAGCAGGAGAAAATCCCTCTATGACCAGAATGGAGGCTATTATAGCCGCTAGGTATGCTCCCCTTATGTTACCTCAGCCTCTCAATGCCCTCCCAGTAGATGGTTACCTCAAGCAGCTACCCAAGTTTACAGGCGAGGGGGACATAACTACAGAAGAACACCTAGAAGCCTTCTACAGTTTTACAGACGATCATGTTATCATGCATGCAGATGTATGGATGAGGATTTTTGTCCATAGTCTTGAAGGCGAGGCTAGAAAATGGTTTAGGGCCCTGCCTCCTGGATCTATTGATGGGATTGAGGCTTTGGATAGTGCCTTTTTGAGACAATGGGGAGACAAAAAGGACTTCATGTATTACATGACTGAGTTTGGGTTTTTGAAGAGAAAGAAAGGAGAGTTTGTCTCTGACTTCTCCAAAATATTTAATAAAATGTACAATAAGATCCCCACCGAGATAAATCCCTCCGAAGCCTCTGCAAAGATCACTTATGCTAGCGCTTTTGATCCTGATTTTTGCCTCCTGCTAAGGGAAAGGAGAGCCACCACTCTGGCTCACATGCAGGACGCAGCCGTGGAAGTAGAGTCTAACATATTGGTTGTTGACCGACTCAGGAATAAGGCTGACAGAGACGTATCCAAGAGAAGAACAGAGGCCTCCCCATCCCATTCCTCTCCCCTTCCCCTTTAGACGGATGAGGTAGCTAAAGTACTGAAATCCCTTTCAGCTAAAATGGAGAAGTGGGAGTTAGAGGGGAATCCCACGTACAGAAACCCCCAGAATACTGATAACAGAGGTTTCAGGAGGCCTGGTAACAATATGCCACAGACTTTTCCAAAGGAACAAAGAAGCAGAGATAGGGATGATCAGAGGATTCAAACCCCTCTCCAGAATAGCCTAGTTTCTCATGAAGAAGGGGAGGAGGTGGATGAACTCGACCCTGAGATCCATTGCATCGAGGAAACTTCCTCGTTTCCTCATTTGACTCAATCTGCATATGAAGAATCCCTTATCAACACTCAAATCAACGAGTTGAGTAAAGGGGAAAAGGCCAGCAACACTCCTAACAGATACAATCTCAGGTCAAAAAAGAAATAAGGGAAATTTGATAGCCAGGATCAGCCCCTCATAGCGGAAAGGCCTACTAAAGCTGCAACAACCACTACTAAAGAAAAGAAAACTCAGAATGCTTCGCCAGCAGCCAAGTAACCTGTCTTCAAGGTAAGGTAAGCTCCTAAGTCTCTCTCCTCCTTTAGTTTTGAGCATGAGATTCAGAATATTAGAATCCCTGTACCCCTATCTGAACTAGTTAAAAATGAAGATTTCAAAAGGTCCCTCTCCAAGCTACTACAATCTGAGCCCCCCAGCCTTCCACAGACTCAATAAATCTCCAAGATGAAAAGCCATCAGTCGTCCTAGGTCCCATGGTAGAAGATAGAGATGATTCATCCCCTCCTTTCTACACATCCCTCCTCCTTTCTACACATCCCTAAACATACATGATAAAGTGTTGCATAACTGCCTCATGGATTCAGGGGCTTCCCATAACCTTATGCCCAAAATAGTCATGGAAGTATTGGGACTGGAAGTGACAAAGGCTTATCATGATTTGTACTATTTTGATTCAAGGAGGGTGCAATGTCTTGGAGTCATCAAAGACTTGGCGGTCTCTCTGTTTCAGCTGCCAATGAAGAGTGTGGTCATGGACATTGTAGTGGTTGGCGTTCCTCCCAAGTTTGGCATGTTGCTGTCAATATCTTGGATTAAAAAGCTTGGAGGAACATTACAAATGAATCTCACATATGCTACTATTCCAATCTTTGGAGGGGAACACGGGAGGTTGTACAAAGAAGCCCAGCTAGCCTATATTGTCAGTGATGAAGCAAACCCCACCAATCATCCCATCTTTGCACTGGACACTGATTTGGGGTCTAGTTTATTGCAGATCACCGATGCTCCGGAAGCCCCTTTCCAAATCAGAAAGCAACCCTTATTTGATTATGGGACACATTTTCTAAACACCTCCATTTGGAAAATGTTTTTCGACGAAGCTTCTTCTAGCGAAGGCACTGGCGCTGGAGTGGTTTTCATGTCACCTTCTCGAGAGACCATATTCCTATCATACAAGCTAGAATTTGAAACCACCAACAATGTGGCAGAGTATGAAGCTCTTATTCTGGGTATGAGGGCCGCAAAAGAAATGGGAATAAGGGAGATGGCAGTGTTTGGAGATGCGGAATTGATAATCCAACAAGTCAGGAATGTCTATCAGGCCAATCATCCTCGACTCAGAAGTTACAGGAACGAGGTATGGGACCTGATTGATAATTTCTTCTCGGCCAACATTTATTTTGTCCCAAGGGAGGATAATGTTGTGGCCGATTCTTTAGCTCTTTCAGCTAGCCATCTCAAAATCCCTATGTTGTCTATGGTCAAATATGATGTTAAGATAAAATATAGGCCCTCTGTACCAGACAATGTCAAGCATTGAAAGGTATTCGAAGATGATCTCGAAATCGAAAAATTTCTCCAATCTGTAGATGAATTTTCTGCATTGCACATTGATTAGGATCCTAACCTTGAAGGTGACCCTTACCCTGAGGTGTTTTTTAAATGAAATTGCTAATCACCAGATTATTCAGGTACCTAGCAATCACATTCCGAGGGGACTAGTCCCTTTAGAAAGATTGTTCAATGGGAATGATGTGGCAGTAAAGGGTAGGGTTTCAGATGAAGATGTTGACACAGCTGAGTGCAACATTGGCACACAGGAGGAGCCTAAGTTTGTCAAATTGTCGAGCAGTTTAACAAGAGGACAGAGGGTTGAATACACTGAGTTATTAAGAGAATTTGTTGATGTGTTTGCATGGACCTATGAAGACCTCAAGACATATGACACATCCATCATTGAACACAAGATCCCACTGAAGGAAGAGGCCAGGCCATTTAGGCAGAAGCTAAGACAGATAAATCCCACGTTGTTGCCTGTCATGGAAAAAGAAGTAAAGAAGTTGTTAGATGCCCAAATCATTGTCCCCTTGAGATATTATGAATGGGTGGCCAATTTGGTCCCAGTAAGGAAGAAAAGTGGCGAGATCAGGCTTTGCATCGACTTCGGGAATCTGAATAGAAGCTTAAGAAAGGACAATTACCCCCTGCTCAACATGGAACACATTGCAGAGGGTAACTGGTGCATCTAGGATATCCATGATCGATGGTTTTTCCAATTATAACCAGATATCAGTCATGCCTGAGGAAAGAGAAAAAACGGCCTTCACCACTCCTTAGGGAACATTCATGTATGCCAAAATGCCCTTTGGATTGATGAATGCAGGAGCAACATTTCAGCGAGCCATGGATATAGCCTTCATTCGGAAAAAATATCAGTTTGTGGTGATCTATCTGGATGACATCACAGTCTTCTCCAAGTCTGACAAAGAGCATTGTTGTCACCTGAGAAAAGTGTTCTTGAAGTGTCAGAGGTTTGGCCTATCCTTAAACCCTAGGAAATCCTTGTTATCCATGAAGGAGGGGAAATTGTTAGGTCGTATAGTATCAACAGAAGGAGTAAGGATTGATCTCAACAGGGTAGAGGAAATTCAAACCCTATCACTTCTCCGGTATAGGAAGGAAGTTCAGGCTTTTTTAGGGAAGATTAACTTTCTGAGGAGGTTCGTCTCAAATTTCACTGAGATGGTGAAACACATCACAGCCATGCTCAGGAAAGGAAAAGAAGTAAAATGGACTGTTGAACCCAGGGAATCTTTTATCCAAATAAAAAGGGCATTGAGTGAGGCACATGTGTTGATCAGTCCTGACTATTCCAAAGACTTCCTAGTTTTTTCTTTCGCTTCTTTTGATACAGTAGCAGCAGTCTTATTGCAGAAAAATGAGGAAGGGTGAGAGAAACCCATTGCCTTCTTCAGTAAAGCATTAAGAGATGTAGAAATCAGGTACGAGAGCATGGAGAAGCAGGCCTATGCCTTGGTGAAATCTCTCAAATCTTTCAGAGTCTATGTCTTGCACTCAAAAGTGACTGCATACGTTCCTTCAACCTCTGTGAAGGACATCCTTATACATCCTAACATAGATGGGAAAAGAGGTAAATGGATTGCCAAAATCCTGGAGTTTGATCTGGAGATTAAGCCCACCAAGTTGGTAAAGAGGCGGGGTTTAGCCAAGCTGCTGGCTGAATCCAATTGCAAAGCCTTGGGGATCAGCTTCATCAATGCTTCTTCAAAAAATCAGCAAGTTGAGTCATCCAACAAAGGTTCTCAGGGTGACTTATCACTAGCAGGATGCACCTGGTATAGAGATATCTTGTATTTTCTACAAGAGTTGAAGCCTCCTGATGGAATGGGAAAGAGTAAGGCGAGAGCTTTAAAGTTCAAGGCGGACAGATTTTTCCTCATTGACCGAGCCTTGTACTGGAAAAACCCTCTAGGGGTATTTTTAAGGTGCCTAAATCCACAAGAAGCCTAGAATGTTATGTTTGATTTCCATAGCGACCTTTGTGGGGGGCATCATTTCTGGAAGACCACAGCTTACAAAATCCTCGGGGCTGGGTATTACTGGCCCACTTTATTCATTGATGTCTGCAGAGAAATCAAAGCCTGCATCAAATGCCAAAAGTTCTCAGGAAAGCAGCAGCTTAGACCATTGCCACTGAATCCTATAGTGGCTTCAGCACCTTTTCAGCAGTGGGGGCTGGACTTCATTGGGGAAATCCATCCTCCCTCAAGTGGCCAACATAGATGGATCCTGACTGCAACAGACTATTTCACCAAGTGGATAGAAGCTGCCCCCACCAGAAGTGCATCACACAAAGAAATTATCAGCTTCCTGGAGGATATCATAGCCAGATTTGGCTGTCCCAGCAGGATTGTCACTAATAATGTTGCTTCGTTCAAATCTGAGCCTCTGATTAAGTTCTGTGAGTAGTTCCAGATCTCGCTAATTCACTCCACCCCCTATTATCCTCAAGGAAATGGACTAGCAGAATCTTCTAATAAAAGCTTAATCAAGCTCATTAAAAGATTATTGGAAGACAATAAGAGGGCTTGTGATTCAAAGCTCAAATTCACCCTATGGGTCGATCGAGTAACAACGAAGAAGTCCCTGGGCACCTCACCTTTCCAGCTGATCTACGGAACAGAGGCAGTTTTTCCCACTTAGCTCACCTTACCTGTAGCGAAGTTCTTTCAAGATTATGGAGGAGAGCCAGATCATATGGTCAGAATGATTCATCAGATGGTGGAAGTACGACAGATCAGGGAACAGGTGATGGACGCAGCTCATAGTCATCAACAGAAGTTCAAACAGGCCTTTGACAGGAAAGTCAAGAAGAAGGAGTTTGAAATCGGGGATTTGGTGCTTAAGTGGGATGCACCCAGACAGGATAAGGGCAAACACAACAAGTTTGACGCCCTATGGATCGGGCCCTTCAAAATCTCTGAGGTTTTCTCAAATAACACGTATGGGTTGCAGGATTTGGAGGGTGAAGAGGTTTTCAACAGCCCAGTAAATGAGCATTTTCTGAAGAAATGTTTTGTCTGAGCCTTAGACGGCTCCTTTGTTTGTAAATATTGTCATTTTGGTTCTTTGTTTATTTTTATTTTTTTGGCTTAGTAAATGACTCCATAGCCCAATAGCAAGGCACTGAAGCTGTAAATGAGTTCTTAGAGCCCCGCAAGGACGACTCTATCCCCCATGGAGCCTAATGTTAGCGCAAACTCTTGTAAGGGGGCATTTTCTCTCCAGGATTCAAGCCTGTGGCGTAAATGCGAAGAAATGGGGCTTAAAAAACCCATCAAATGCATTTTATTAAAAGGCCGCAGGCATGAACGCCAAGCGTAGCACATGGAAGAAGTCCATTTCGGACTTAAGTGTTAGCAGATGGGCGATCTGGGATTCAACAACGAGGATCGATCGATGGAGGAGATCGTCGGTCATCGGGTAAGCCAGAGCCACGGAGTTGCACAAGTTTTAATGCATGGGAGGGACACATGGTGCACGATTAGGCTCTATCGCCTCTTCGCGCATCACGACTTTGAAGAGCAAGGATCAGCTCCCTCCCATCCATGAAACGCGAAGTGACGAAGGCGTCCGGGATTTGGGCCCATGATATTGCC
Source organism: Picea abies (assembly GCA_900067695.1). NCBI lineage: Eukaryota > Viridiplantae > Streptophyta > Pinopsida > Pinales > Pinaceae > Picea > Picea abies. The sequence goes on along the minus strand of CBVK0101727157.1, from coordinate 2,758 downwards.
GAGATGATCAAGATCGTCCATCCAGAGGGATGCGTGGCGCATGATTAGGCTCTATCGCAACTTCGCTTATCACGACTTTGAAGCACAAGGAGCAGCCTCCTCCCAGCAGTGAGACGCGAAGTGTCGAAGGCGTCCAGGACCGGGGCCCACAGTCTCACCGAAATGATCCAGGCCGCCCGATCAAGGAGGGGTACATGGCACGCGATTAGGCTATGTCGCCACCTCACCTTTCGTAACTTTGAAGCACAAGGAGCAGCCTCCTCCCAACCACGAGACGCGAAGTGCCGAAGGCGTCCAAGACCCGGGCCCACAGTCTCGCCGTCCAGGCCATCCAATCAAGGAGGGGTACGTGGCACGCGATTAGGCTATGTTGCCACCTTGCATTTCGTAAATTTGAAGCACAAGGAGCAGCCTCATCCCAGTCGGGAGACACAAAGTGCCGAAAGCGTCCAAGACTCGGGCCCACAGTCTCGTCGAAATGATCCAGACCGCCCGATCAAGGAGGGGTACGTGGCACCCGATTAGGCTATGTCACCACCTCACCTTTCGTAACTTTGAAGCACAAGGAGTAGCCTTCTCCCATCCATGAAACGTGATATGCCAAAAGTGCCTTTGAAAACAGGCACAGGGTCACAGCCCGTGGTCACTTGGGGGCGATAGAAAGAACTGCGCAAAGGGCCAAAGCATCGGGTTTAGTTGTAGAAGGGATCACTGCGTTCTCCAGAGACCAGTTCATCTCGACCTCGATCTTGGTCCTCACTAAAAATAAATGAAGGTGGATGGAGGTAGTTGAAACCTCAGCTCACTCATTAAATGCAAAGCATGGAGGTTCCGGCAGGCAGTCTGCCCGAGATGGTCATGTACGCTGGTTTTTTCCAAAGAAGTCATGCCAAGTTCTCGTCTGACCAGAGGAGTCTGCACACGTTATTTTAGCCTTTAATGTTTCAGCTACCTCCCCTGCAAAGGCCATGCAAAGTTAAGGTGACGTCTGACAAAGGAGTTTAGGCCATATTTGACTGAGGAGACGCCACACCTTGAAAGTCCTGAGACTCCTCTGCTGGGCGAAAGTGGAGTAGTATATGTAGGCATTTTTTCCATTTTTGTAGAGATGGATGGTTGAGCTTAGCTCCCGACTGTAAAGTTTTTTACGAAGCTCTGGTTATGTATTTTGATTTGAGACTGTCAAATTAATGGAAGTCAGCTTCTCTTTCCTTTTATTTTGTTTGTTAGTTGTTTAAAACACTCGGCATTGGAGGATCCAGCCGAGGGTCGCACATTGTAGGATGATGTATGGTTCATCACTGCAATCTCTGCACCAGTCTTAAGCAGTCTCCCATCTTGTCTTTTTCATCTTACACTGAATGATTCAGAATTGGAGGATCCAACCGAATGGTCATGGCTGCATAGTATGATAGGTTTGATCAGTGTGTAGTTATCACTGTGTCATTTAGGCACATTTTAGTGTCTCGTTTTTCTTTCCCGAGTTGTTGGAAGGCCTGATGCCCAGAGCAGTCTCCCCTCTTTTCTCCCTTGTCTTCCCTCTACTCTCTCTTTAACTCAAATTCCTATCTGAAGTTAGTTATGGCCCTCACTTCCCTGTGCATTTCTGGCCTAGTTTTCTGAGTTAAATGATACTGTTATGAGTTCACTCACATCCGATCACCCCATTTAAAAAAAAATCGTGACATAAACTGATGGGCATTAGGCTCTGCTTCTGCTGCAATCCAGGAGTGACTTCCAATGCCAACAACAGTAAAACTGGTTTTCTATTCAATAAGGAAATAAGTTGAAATTGTAAAATGTAGCGGAAACAAGCTTGTTGGAATGGTGGCGACTTGTCTCTGAGAAGAGATGTGATGGTTGTGCTCATTCGCAAGAATATGATTACAATGAGGCTCTAAACGCCTTTTTACAATAAACAGGAATGTCAAAAACCCTAGACATCCAAAAACGTAACCCTAGGAGATGAAGCGCCAAAAGTCATGTGGGCCCCGTTTGGGTAACTTAGTACATCAACTTCCTGGGCTCGTAACTTTTGCATACGATCTTTGTTTTAGGCGTATGATAGCCCGTTGGAAAGGTATTGTAGAGGATATTCATTTTAGGGGCAATATCAAAGGAACTTTCATATTGAAAACCCATTTTCCCAAAAAAAATCGTTTAGGGACTCAAAACGGCTCCAGAAGTGAAAACTGCTAAAAATAGTAAATTACCAAAATTGCCAGAAAACTGTTTTGAGCCAATTGAAAAAGGTGGGTGGCCATCGATATCCACCTAGATAAATGTTCCCTCCTTAGGAAACAATGGTCTCCATTGAATTGAGGTCCCCCATCAGATGAGGAAATTTCTGATGAATTTGGCCTCGGGTGAGCCACTTGCCTTGGTGCAGAAGCTGCCCTGCTTTGACAACTTGATAAAGCCTGATCCTTTGTTGTTGAGTGCCCTTGATCTGTGTGTCCACAATATGATCATTGAATGCCTGTTGTATGCAGTCGAGGTTGAGATATGTTGGTGTTAGTTGTTCTGCTACTTCTGAGGTGTCCAATAATGGTGGGAAATAAGGGC